>JAPMOR010111712.1:0-18828 GCA_026543865.1 Argiope aurantia
GTATTATACTGTTGTAGCTATCTCAGTCTCGATCGATAAATAAAATATACTTAACATGATTCCAAAGAAACACGGGCTTGATTTATTGTTTTTGTTTTATTTCAGGTATATTATGTAAATAAATTATTTATAGGTTAGTTGAGTGTTTTTTAATTAAATGGTGTTTATGTTAGTTATATATTTTTCGTATATGCTTATAGTTTGAAGTGCAATATTTTTTAGGTTAGTTTTAATTTTTATTATTTGTTGTTATTTGATACTTTTTCAAAATGCCCTGAAAACGTAAAACTAATCTTTCAAAGAGGAGTAATAAATTCGGGATATGAAGTAGCTAGAAGGCCTGTTTGCAATTTTAGTGAGCACTTGTGGACTATCAAACCGCTTCTAGATGTGGGATAAATACAAGAAGTGTTTATAAGAAGATATCGTGCATAGGCTGGATGACACTCAAATGAGCTAATCATTAATGAAGCTTTGTATTGATTAAGGATAAAACGATTTTCATACCTGGAAAATGTCTCGCTACCCCCACTGCAGCGAAGAGGGAAGTTGTGAAGGAGCTAAACTACGAAACCGCGGTTTTAGAAGCGCAGATGAATGAAATGACACTACGATTACTTCTCAAGCAACATCAAGTCTGTGAAACGATTCTGAACCAAGTAATTAGTAGAGTGGAGGAATTATTCTTTCTTGAAGCACCAGGGAGTACGGGTAAGACGTTTGCGCTGAATCTCATGATAGCCCAACACCGCAAGAACCGCTATATAGCTCTGGCTGTAGCTTCTTCGGGCATTGCTGCAACTTTGCTTAACGGTGGTCGGTGGCTGCAACTTTGCTTAACGTTTTCCAATCTTGCAAGCATAGATACCTCAACATGCAACGTTACCAAAAACAGTGGCCTATGAGTTCTTTTGCAGCAGTGCTACATAGTTAATAGTATGGGACGAGTGCACAATGGATGGCGCAGAAGCATGCATTTGAGGCGTTTAACCGCAGTCTGCAGGACATCCGCGGCAACCAGGCGGTAATAGGCAGCGTTGTCGTTTTTCTCGCAGGTGATTTTAGACAGACATTGCCGGCTGCTGATCAGACCGTCAGTTCTCATACATACACATCAAAATTCCCATGCGAATGAAGATTTAGTTCTAACTGAAGAAATAAAAATCAACTTGAAGCTATCTATCTTGATTTAAAAATCGAAATTTCTAATGATAAAACATTTGCTGGCATCTACGATAAAAGGGATGAATTTAACTTTAAAATAATTAAACTTACTAATTACCATTCTAATCTAAACTCTATAATTTTCTAAAATTTAATTTTGTTATAATTTAACAGGGTTGAAAGAGTTTGTAATAACAAAATTTCCTATATTGAAGCAACAAATTATCTCATTAAAAATTTCATTACTAATGAATTTCCCAGAAACTACTACACTATTGATATTTTAATTTAAAAAAAGAGCTGGATCAGTACTAATCTTTTGACAGAAATTAAAATAGAAGTTTCGTTACATATTAACTAACTCAACAGATGGCGCTGAGACCCTCTAATTATTTATTACCTTGAATGACGAAACCGAAAAAAAAATGATACGCGGGAAGCAAGAAAGAACACGATGGGACACTTTTTGTAGAACTTTTTTTTGCCTGATACTGGCGATTTCTTTCCTTTTTGTTTTAATAATTGGTTCTGAAAGTTATTTTATAGTTTATATAATGTTATTGTATTTTTCACTTAAATTGAAGATTGTTTTTCTTTTTTAATTAATGGTTTTATTTTTCCATAAAATGGTGTATCTCTGAGGCCTTAATTTCAGGGGACTTTCGGGTCAAGAAGGTTCAATATTGTTTGACTAAAAGTCAGACCCCTCACAGAAAAAAATCTCTTGTTTTGAATCCCTTCCTGAGTGTGACCCTTGCGAAAGTCTTCAGGCAGGATTCTCTTTTTTTCTGGTTTAATTTTGTCTATTTTTTACTTTTATTAACTTGATATTTATTACTAATTAGGTTAGATTCATCTGTGTTTTATTAGGAACTGCATTAACGCACTCTAAATAAAATGGTGTTTTAAATTTGATTCGGTAATAATTCTAATATTAAATTGTTTCAAAAATATGTTTTAATTTGGAATTTCATGATGTTTATATTTTTGATGATTTCTTATATAATGCAAAATGGTTTATATATTTGCATTATAATTGTATTGCTTTATTGAAACTATGCACTCTTCTCATATTTAACTAAAATCAGCTGGTCTCCATTTTTTTTTTTTTTTTTTTTTTTTTTTTTGTAAATTCTCTAACGAATGGTCAACCGTTAGCTAAGGAAGAACCAGCCTATTTAACTGCAATTTTTAGCGATTAATACACATGTACAAGTAATGTGTTTTTGGAACGCCTTATTTTCAATTGAGTGATACCATAAATATATTAAGAAATGCAATTGTAGTCACGAAATCACGTACTAAATTTCTATACTAAATAATATTCATATTTAAGTCATTGCGTTTTTGAGTCGTTGTCTTTACATTGAATAACAGTAATGGCTGATAGATGGATTTGATTCATATTCGTTGTAAATATACATAAATGTTAAATATACATAATATAATTTACTCATCTAGTTGCCTTTGTTTTATAAATATTGCATTGAATTATATTCAGACAAATGACACACAAATTTCCTCTAAATGAGTTTCATTCAAATTTGGATGTCTGCAAATTTGGCATAAAGACCATATACCAAATTTCACGGTCTATTTCAAAGCGCTTCTTACTTACTGAATTCGTAATGCCAAAAATGCGTTTTTAGGATTTAGGCAGATTTGAAAAGTGTAGATTCATCATGATCTTGAGTTTAAAGTTTTTGATGATTGCAAAAATTTTATTTTATATTAATCGTACATGGATAATAAATTGATTACTAATGAAATAGATTTAATTAGGGTCTTAATTGATTTCCATACATAAAACTCGCTGTAAATATTGTCACGTAGATACTTCAGTTTAAAACTGAATGACACACACAAGAAGTAGAGCTAAACCAATTTATTAACTGAACTCTGAACTCAGAACACAATGAATGACAGATCTTCTGCTTTTATACTAGCAGGGAAAGTCCGAGAATGCTTTTCTGGAGACAGTAAGAAAAGTCCAGAACACTTGTCTGGTAAATTAAAGAAATGTCCAGTATCTTCTGGAACATGAAATAAAGGAAAACTTAAAATCAAGGAATTAAATATTTACATATACTATGAATTGTCTCTAGCGGGATTCGAACCAACGGTCTCTTGATTATGAGACTAGTGCCATGATCATTCGACCATTGAAATTCGACTGTCTTTCTTCAATGCGGCATTGCTCCCTCCTTAGAAGGACAGTGTCTCGCTGCTATGACATTTCATTGTGTGGCTCTAGTTCTTGATCTAGTCACAGGGCCAATATAAGTTGTCGTGAGAAATGTCTCTTTCCGGAACTTACATAATTTTATAAGAATGTTGGTCGTCTTGTTCTTCTGGATCACGGCATGGCTTCATGCATAAAACGTGGACAACTTCCTTCTGTTTCGCCTTTTAGAATTAGGATCGAAATCGGCTACTTCATAAGTGACGTCAGACAACCGCCTCAAAACTTGATAAGGGCCGAAGTACCTCTTGAGGAGCTTCTCGGAAAGCCTTTTTTTACGAACTGGAATAAAAATCCACACCAAATCCCCTGGTTCGAATGCCACCATCCGATGTTTGGAGTCATATGCCGGCGATAGTTCTGCTGAGTCTCGAGAGTTCGTGCACGAGCTAATTGCCTTGATTCTTCTGCCTTATTGATCAGATGGCTTACGTAATCGTCTTCTTTGCTGAAATAATTGGACGTTTCAGCTTCTCGCCGATGTAGTAGGTAAAAAGGCGTAAAACCTGTCGTGTCCTGCTTGGCAGTGTTGTAGGCGAATGTGACGAACGGCAATATCTGGTCTCAGTTCTTCTGTTTGACATCAACATACGTGAAAAGCATATCTGCTAGTGTTTTGTTTAATCGCTCTGTGATACCATTTGTTTGAGGATGATAGGCTGTTGTCATTCGATGAGTGATATTGCACAGTCGATTAATATCGGACACCAACTTGGACTGGAAAACTTGTCCACGGTCTGTAATGATTACTCGTAGAGCTCCATGCTTTAGGATTGCGTATTCTAGTAGGAATTTGTCTTTTTGTGTAGCTTCCGCCGTCAGTAAAGCTCAGGTGACTGCGTACCGTGTCAAATAATCGGTGCATACTACAATCCATTTGTTGCCATCGTCAGAGTTTGGAAATCTTCTTAGTAGGTCGATTCCGATGAGATGGAAAGGAGAGGCAGCTGGTGAAATAGGCATGAGGTGCTGGCTTCTGAGGGATAGATTTTTTCCTTTGACATTCTCAGCAGTGCATCATATATCTTCGAACATTTCTGTGCAAGCCTGGATAATGAAATCGCTTTCTTATTCTATCATACGTCCTGGTGAATCCTAGATGTCCGGCGTTAGAGTCGTCATGGAGAGATCCTAGAATACTGAGTTGTAAATGCTTCGGAATCACTGGTAGAAATTTCCTTCCGGACAGAACAAAATTCTTCTTGTAGAGGACTCCTTCGATTAATTCAAAGATTCCCAGCCTACTTGTTTTGGTACTTCGATGGTCTCTTATTATTTTTGCCAATACCGGATTTTTTATCTGTTCTTCTGCGAGATTAGTGAATAAAGTGGCACCTATGGAATCCCGGTCCACTTTTTCTGGGTCCGGTCGTACGCCATCACTGGATACTAGGTGTCCAAAGATCTTTATCTCTTGTGCTCTAAAGCGACATTTGTTTGGATTAAGAATAAGGCCGGCGTTCTTTATACACTCAAGGGCGGTATTCAACCTCTGAAGATGTTCATCGAATGTTTCTGAGAACACCACAATGTCATCTAAATAGCAAAGGCACATTGTCCATTTTAAATGTCGCAGAAGATTATGCATCCTCCTTTCAAAAGTTGAAGGAATGTTGCATAAGCCAACTGGCATCACTTTAAACTCGTATAATCCCTCAAGTTTTATAAAAGATGTTTTCTCACGATCGGCTTCATCAACTTCTATTTGACAGTAACCAGACTAGAGATCCATAGACGAAAAATATTTTGTCCCCTTAAAGCAATCCAAGGTGTCGTCAATACGCGGCAATAGATACAAGTCTTTATTGGTAATTTTGTTGAGTCGGCAATAATCAACACAAAATTGCCAGGTTCCATCCTTTTTCCAGACAAAGACGACTGGAGATGACCATGGACTTTCTGATGGTTGAATGATATCTCTTTGTAACATTTTGGTTACCTCCGCACTGATAATGCCGCTTTCAGATGAGGACACTCTGTAAGCTCTCTGACTGATTGGTAAGTGGTCGCCTGTGTTTATTCAGTGTTTAACATTCAGATGACTTCCTTTCTTGAAAGTCCTTTCTTGATCGAAAATTTCTGAGTAGATGCACTATTCTTTCTTTTTGGTCGATCCTCAAATCCGGAGCTATCATCGTGGTACAGTCGATGACACCCAGCTTTGCCTTTTAAGTGGTCGTGGAATAAGACTATCCTTCATCTCTGGTATTTAAGTAGTCTTTACTTAAGGGTTCGGCATATCCGATGCACGTGAATTTAGGGATGATCTGAGGTTCCGCTTGTCCCCTGGCAACCCCTAGTTCGGCTTTACCATTAAGGAGCGTCTCTATAGTAGACGGAATAGCAACTTCCTTGTTCAAGATTAACATCCTATTTTCTTCCACTAATACGTCGATAGCTCGAAGGTTCTTACGGTCTAAGACTGTGATCTTTCTGATAGAACGAGAAGGTACTGTATAATTTTCCAATGTGAATAAACGGCTGAAGTCTGGAGTTTGGTATTCTCGAATAACGTCTTTAAACAAAAGCTCCGAACGGCCACAATCTATAACAGAACTATTGAGAAGCGCCCAAAAGTCCCAACCAAGGATGATATCGTGACTGCATTGCGGCAAAACAATAAATTCAAAAGCTTGAGGTCGGCCATTGATTTCGAGACGAAGCGTACATTTTCCCACTGGTCTCACGTAATTTCCATCGGCGACTTTTTAAAGAACATTGTTATTTGTGGGAAACATAACTTTCTTCAGTAGGCGACGATACTTCTCCGAGATTACAAAAAATGAGGCTCCACAAGGGTAGGTACTGGCTTATTGTCGACGATTACTTCTATGTTGTTTCCGGACATCTTTGTGGCACAATGTTGCGGCCTCAGAGGATTTTTGTCACTAGCGGCAGCACCCTCAAGGAAGGTTGCACTGCTTAGTTTTCCTCATTTCTGCGGCTAGGAGATTGACTGGAACTTCTATATGGTGACGGAGATCTAATGCGGCGTGTCGGCGATCGTCCTCGTGATGGGCTGGGCGACAAACCTCGGGCTGCTGGTCGGCTGTATTCGTCGGCATAGCATCCCTCATTCGATTTCGGCGGACGGCCAAAATCTCTCCTATTAGCCCGATGTGCGTCAAAAATAGCTTTGCGATTTCTGCAGTACCAAACTACATGGCCAGGGTGGTCACAATGGAAACAGATGGGTATTCTATCAGGGGTGCGCCAGACATCTGTCTTCCTCTGTTGTTGCTGTGCTACGGGCTTAGGGCGTCTGGAAACGTCAGCATAGGATGTTTGGCGTCTTGGTTTGACGTTTGTCCACTCTGGTGTTGTCTGTGACAAAAGAGCTAAAGCATTTTCCACTTCCTCCCGAACAATGGCTTCAATGCCTTTGTCTTGGAGTCCGAGATCGACTACTGGAGATATGAGGCGATATACCTCATCACCCACTATTTTACGTACCAATGATACGTATCAATTTGACGTACCAGATCCAGTTGTTGGTCAATTACTGCCATTGGTACGACATTTGGGAGCCTTTCAAATTTCCTTGCGGATCCCCCTTTGCTGCATCTCTTAGATCTTTCTACACCATTTAATAAAGTCCTCTGTAGTGGTGATTTCTTTCGTCAGTAGTGCCTTGTAATCATCTTCGGCGACTCCGTTCATCAGATGAGACACTTTCTTTTCTTCTGACATATCTGGTTTGACTTGATGGCATAACCCCAACAGGCTTTGAATGTACAATTGCGTGCTTTCGCCAGATTTTTGAGCTCTATTCTTTAGCACATCTTCTGTCTTCTTTACATAGTGCTGCGTTTCTCCAAATGCCTCTTTTAACATTGATTTGAAAACATCCCAAAAAGTCAATTTATCCTCATTATTTTCGAACCACTGTTTCGCTGTGCTGTCCAGTAAGAAGAACACATTTGCGAGATAAGTCATGTCATCCCATCTGTTGAATTTTGACACTCTGTCATATTCTTTAAGCCATTTTTTTGGGTCCTGTCCCACGACTCCTTAAAATACAGATGGATTTCTGTATTGCGGCTGTGCTGGTGTTATGATGATCAGTTCATTTTCCTTGTATTCTTAGGTGGTGGATAATAAAGTCCAAATTCTGGTTCAAGGCCTTTAAGGCGATTTCTTTTTTGCAAGTCCGTTTTCACGCTGACTGGAATCGTACCCGGCGCCTCCACCAAAGAATGTCACGTAGATACTTCGGTTTAGAACTGAATGACACCCACACACACAAGAATTAGAGCTAAACCAACTTATTAACTGAACTCAGAACACAGTGACTGACAAATCCTCGGCTTTTATACTAGCCGGGGAAGTTCCAGAATACTTTTCTGGAAACAGTAAGAAAAGTCCAGAACACTTGTCTGGTAAATTAAAGAAATGTCCAGTATCTTCTGGAACATGAAATAAAGGAATTATTTACATATACTATGCATTGCAGTATCTCTGGGAGAATTTGAACCAATGGGCTCTTGATTATGAGACTAGCGCCATGACCATTTGACGATTGAGATTCGACTGTCTTTCCTCAATGCGGCAATATAAGTCCATTATACTATGTGAAACATTTTCTCATCTATTTTTTAAGTACAGAAAGATGGCATGCTTGATTATCTCTCTCAATTATAAATATCTCCTTATCTCTCTTAAAAACAGTATTATATTTAGTTGCAAGTTGGTAAAACTTTGCCAAAAACTTTGAGAATTATGTTATTTAATATTCTTAATTTCTGCACAATTTTTTATACGATTTCTATGTCAAGGTTTGAGAACTGACATGATTTTCCTATTTCACATTTGGAATTTGTTTTGGGAGTTATTTTCTCAAATTTTTACTAAATATATCATAAATAAGATTTATTTTGTACGTTCTAATTTGGGATAATGTTTCTTAAATTTGTATTTCATTTTCTGTATTGCACTCTAATAAAGTCTATTCGTTTAAAAAGATAATACAATTGATTTAAGGCTCCATAATATGAAAGAAATTCAATGCAATTATTGCCATTAATTAACTGAACTCCTGTTTTCAAAATATGTATAGGGACAGAAATTAAATAATATATTTATTGATTGATTTATTTTAACTTTTGAACACTTCCTTTGTCAAATTTCTAAATTAAATGGCTTTTCCTTCATATTTATCGACGTTGTAGCCAAATAAATCATGTTTCAGTTTTCAAACCTTTTGGAGTTTTTACATTATATACTTATTTTATAGATATTTTTTCAACCTATTTTGTGCAAAAATTCAAAAAGATAAGTATTTTATTACATTTGGCTTGCAAAGAATGCATCTTAAACTTAGTCGATTAATTAATTTTTTTCGCAAAAGCTGCAGATTTCAATAAAATTATCAAAATAAACTAAGAATAATATAGTTATCAGTAGATATTTTGTAGGTCAGACGATTTTTTCATATTCCCATGCTATTTCCATGTGTGAAAAAACGAGTAACCGTAATTATGAAAAAAATATTAATAAATTGATGCGGAATATGATTCATAAGTATATTAATTTCGATAATGCCTTATTTAGGAATTTTTCTTTAAAATAAAAATAAAAAAAAAGGCTTCACCAAACGAGATGATTTTTATGTTTCATTTCATTGCTCATGATTCCTCATGAATTTGTTTTCCCAAATATCTAAATATATATAACTGAGATATCAGTGAAAGACGAAAAAGGCAAAAAATTATCGTTCTTCTTTAATGAAGCACAAAGCAGCAAAATCACAAAATCAGATAAATTCTAACTCCTAATTTACATTGGAAATTTTCAGAAAATCATTACTTATGTAACTTACTTATGTTGGATAATTAAAGGCTCAACTAATAAAAGTAATGGCTTACATTTAAGTCAAAAATCGAATCAAATTGCATGAATATTATTCGTATTATTTTTTTTAATTAGGGGTAAAATTCTGTATTTCCTGTTCTGTATTCTGATTCTTTGATTGAATTCCGTGCTAAAAAATATAGTCCTTTCATAATTTGAGATAATTCATATTCTTATTTATGAAATAATAATTATTTTTCAAATGTGCATTTTTTCATGTCTCTTATAGTCTGACAGGATTTTTAAAATAAATGTAAAGTCATATTGGAATAAATATCTTCAGAAATGGTTTAATACATTTCAAAGATAATGGCATAAATTTGATAAGATTGAAAATATGATCAACTTTTCTCAAGAAAGGAAAATGAAATTTTATGTTTTATAACATTTACGACTAAGAAAACATAAATGTTGATTGATTAACTAAAATGAATTTATTTTCTTAATCATTGTGATTATTTAAGTCTTTTCTTCCACATTAATTTCAAAAAGGAACAGATATTGCTCCAAAAGTTCTGTGTAAGTGTAGTAAATTGTCTACATGCCACACGATCAGTTGCTTGCAGCGCCACTTTTATAGCCAGCTATTCTGTCTCGAAAACGATATAAGATATTGGAAAAAAAGATTTAAGGTCCTGAAAGCTCTTAAAGAGTTAAATATTGTAGGGTCGAAAAGTAATTATGTTTTTCGATTTCCTACATTTAAAAAGAATTGAAATGCGTTGGTGGAATTTCATGCTTGTGGTGGTATAATGGTTATTTATAATATAAAATGTGCTTTGAAACGTATATATGCAGTTAAAATTATTTACTACGATGTAGTTAGTAGTAGTGCATGCCTCCATAAAATGACCTTGTACTTCGCTGTATACCCAAATTTAATTGTTCTGAACTTTAAAAAGATTTTAAACTCTAATTTTGAAATTTTCTCATATTAATAATTCTTTTTAACGATAAATATGTATTCAAAAGATGTAGAATAGCTCACATTTTTATGACCAAAAAGAATTGAGGTTAATAACGATATAGTTTTTAAGATATAAATTTTTAAAAAATAATTTAGAAAGTCAAAACTTTGTTTGCTCATAATTTCGAAACGCACAGACCTAGATTAATGAAATTTGGTTTCCAATAAAAATTCTTGACGCAAATATAAAATGTGATGAGAAAAATGGGTGCTGCTATTGGAAATTTTAATGTTTGTCTTATTTCAATACATAGACAGCAACTTAAGAAATTGTAGTTCAAAAATCTTTAAGAATACATTAAATCCTTTTGAATTACGCCTTTTTTTTATGATTATACGATGAACAATACGAGAAAAAAACTGTGTAGTTCCTTTATTTCCCTCTACTATCGTTACTATACTCTTTATTTCTGCCAATATATTTCTCAAGAGCTAGAAATATTGAGTACAAAAAAAAAACACTTAGGAGAGGATACGCTCCATTCTTCTACCAGATTGTAACTCTAAGCACTATTGTATATGACATATCTGTAGGCGTCCTCGCACTTTTCCTGACAGATGCAAGAAAAATGTGATGTTCTTTTCCTGCATTGGTTGTCCTTAAATTAAATAAGGAAATGAATCATTTTCGCGTACTAAATTAAAGACACGCTGCAGTTGTGCAATTTTAACATTTAACACCACAAAACATCCCTTCTCTTCTATAACTCATTTGACCCTTTCCTGTTTACTATAGATATAGATGGACTTTTTTTATAAACAAAAAAAGGAAGAAAAAAGAAAAATTGCACGGCAATCAATTGGAAAGAAATATATAAATGACAAAATGCGAATGCATATAGCATAATACAAAATACTAAAAACTAAGATTAAAAATATTGAAGTACAATAAAATTGGATGAATGAAGATGACAATGTTCAGTATGAGTGGAAAAATGAAGTAATTGTAAAATACTTAAGGAGAATACTTAAGGATATATGAATAAAGTGAAAAGAGTATTAAAATGTTGGTAAAAATTGATAGGGTTAATCTAATTGGAATAATTCTCCATGAGCAGTTAGGAATTTAATCATGCTCATGATTATTTTCTTGGAAGACGAATTGTTAAGGACTCTTTTGTATCAAAGGCTTTCTAGCGAAGATGAAGGTTTTCTAAGGTGCTAGGTATTGTGTAATTAACGTTTTGCCACCAACTGACGCAGTACGTCGTCATACCATACCATGTAGCACGTGACCACTTTATTATACCTGGATCCTAAGTTTGTAAAGATATTTGTAGCTGGTCTCAAGTTAATATGAGGTAGAAAGATGACCTATGAATAGCTTAAAGGTGCTAAAAGCAAAAACAATTTAATGAAAATATTTTTTAACACACTGATCGAATATCTGAAAAATATTATCTTCTCAAAAAATATTTAAAAAGAAATAGACCGATTAAAAATAAAATACTTGTGTGTTTTTTTCTAATTTCGAGTTTTTTGTGATTAATATTTAATAATTTTTTAAATAAATCATAAATATTTCATAAAAGGACAATGTTTATTATATGCTGCACAATATGTTATCATTTATATAGAATCTACATTCATTTACCGCAAGTTTCACTTAAAGAAGGATATTTGCAAGTCTCCTTTTAGAAACTAATTTTGAATGGCAAGAAAAAAAACCCGGTACTGAATACAAATAAGTATTTGTTTCAGAGCTCAGAGGCAATATAAGTCGGAATTGTAAGCATATTCTACACTTACCTGAATACATCAACTATCTGCTTACGAATTTCATTGATGAATAAATATTTAAAAATCGCACGAGGAAAAAATGGAAAGATCTTACTTCAACAGAAGCGTCTGACTCTCTGGTAAGAAGATGGATGAAAAAGTAGAAAAAAAAGTAGAAAAAAATCTTTATTTCCCTTTTATTGACGATAACAGCAGTGATAAAAAGTATGAAAAAAAGTATCTCTTGTTTGAGTCTCAGCGTTTCCTTTCTAATCTGTTCACACTTTTATTTTCTTGTCAAGAAATGTTTTTCTACGACAGAAGAAACGGTAAAACTCAGGTGATAAACACAAGGTACTCAGTTTCGTCTGTGCTTTTACAGACGATTTTAGTTCCGTTTATTTTAGTTTTTCTTGTAAAGCAAGTGGAAGTTGCTGAATTGAAAGTGAGTTAATGCAGCAAAAAAATTCTCAAGTTTCTTATCCACAAAAGGAAGGATTACTTTTGATTTGTTTGTGAATTGCTTAAATGGCATAAGGCATAAGGTATAGATAAGGTATCTTGATCTATGTATTTTTATTTATAAAAAGTTATAGCAATTAATAGCCGACTACATTATTTAATTAAATGTCAAGGGCCACGGTGGCTTGGAGGGTAAGATCTCGTCTATAGGAGTAGAAGATTTTAGGATCGAGACCCATTCGCCCTCAGAATCTTCGTTAAGAGAGCTTGGTGCCCATTAAATCCGACCGGACCATATGTTCCTCCACTGATGGTGTGGAAATTTGTAGAGGTTGAGTGACAAATTATGAGTCGTCCTCATCATCTGACTACTGCTTAAAATCACGAGGTCAACTCCAAAGTAGGCATAGTGTTGAGTTAAAAAATGGGATGTTAATGTAACAAAACTAATTAAATTTTTAAACATTCTTTAGATTTATTTAAAATTGAGTAAAACTGTAACTAATATGTTTACAGGCCTCAAAATTTATAATTTAGCAGGCATTTTCTTTCTTGATTTATTTCAAACATTATTTGGAGTTCATTCTTAATAATTATATAAATTTATTCAATGAGTTAGAATACACGCAAATTAACTATATTTCATGAAAAGCAAGAGTGTTCAACCCTCCACTTTCAATCTGCTACTTTCTTTTCGGTTCTTCTTCTGTACTACTAAGCATCTCCAGAACGCATTGTAAGGGATGGGGAAGGAAACCACAAGCCCTCGAAAAGCACGGCAAAACCACAACCGAGACATGTTTTCAACATCTACTCCAGTTAAATACATAAAATAGTATTTAACTTCAGCACAAAAAAAAATTCATTATTTTTCCAATGTTTTCAAAGTACATTCTCCATTTACCACTTTTAATTTTGTTTTATTAAGCATTAATTAAGTGAATCTGGGGAAAGTAAAAAGGTTTTATATAACTACCATAGTTTAGCTGATGTTTAAGCAGAAATACTAATAATATAATTAACAATGTAAAATTAGTAAAACAAAAATTATGCAATCCAACAAACAATTAATGATTTGAAAAGAGTTTTCAAATTTGTTGTTACGAAGCTGCTACAGATACAAGAAAAATGGAATTATATGAATAATCGTGAGAGAAAAATAAAACCAGTCCTAAAATTTAAAGAAAAGTAAAGAAAATGAAATGTATTTATAAAAAAATAATGATGTCCCAGTCATAAACTGTAAATCAATAAATTGTTTATAGATTTGTCAATTTCATCCTTCCTCATTGATTTCTTTTAAGTTAAGATTATTTTTATTACATATGAAGCGCATTTTAGCTACATGCTAAAATATTGATCTATATGCTAATTTCATTTAGACGTATACAATTTTTGCTCTGCTCTTAACTAAGACTATTTTATGTCAGCAAATGTTCAAAGATTAAATAGCTTATGAAGATTATCTCTACAATAATATTTACATATAATTTAAATATCACCAAAATTGATATTTAATATTGAACAATCAATTATTGTTTGGAAATATGTTGAATAATAGCTCTATTAACATTGAGATTGATTAGACAGTAAAGAAAATTGAGCTATTTCGTGACATAACAAAAATTTGTATTAAATCCAAGTATTTTCTTAGAATGAATTATTAATTGAATAAATATTTAGATAGTCTTCAAGAATATCCTTAAATAAGTATTTCATGCTCCGATTTCTTTCATCCAATTGTTTTGTGCTATTTTTTAACCCTTTACTTTAACATAAATACTGTCCTTATTCAGAAGAAGTAATGAAAGAAATTTTAACTCTCTTCACGTGCTTTTTTAAATTGAGTAATAAAATAATATTAAGATCTTCAGATGAAAATTCCAGCACCATCTACTAAATAATTTATTGTTTTTTGAAATATTAATTTAGCAGCAAACAAATCGTCTGCTCAAAACTTCAAAACAGCATTCCTTATCAAGTCATTTCACTGTTGATAAGAATTTTATGTAGAGCAAAAACCATCTCATTGTTTAAAAAATTTACTTATTTCGAGAATATCAAACATAGTCATGCAGAGTGGAGTAAAATGGACATTTCTTTAAATGTGCCTTCTTTGAAAATGCAATACATTTGATTATAAATGATTTTTAAATATAATTTTGCTGACATTATTATAATTATGTATTACATTAATTTGTAAAATTGTAAAAATGTGAAAATATATTAATGTTAATACTAAAAATTCTCGATTGAAAATATTTTTATTCGATAATAACTACTATTAATTAATTAAATGATAAAGTTTTAGAAATTTAATATTTTTTGTATATATGTATATTGATTATATTACGTTCAGTTTAATATATTCATATCTTTTTATTTTTTAAATATTTGATTAAAATGAAATTACACTTTTTGCGATTGGAAGTGTGAAAATAATTGATTTCAAATAACATCTACAATTAATTCAAATGAATTTCTGACAAAAAAAACCCTCATATTTTCGATAAAAGAATTTTAAAAAAATCAGATAAAATTATTTGCATTATTTTATACTCAGTTTACTTATAATGTTTCAATCGATTTTAAATATGAATTTTAGAATATGATTTCAGTTTTAAAAAAATAGGTTGTCGTTACTTGTGGCACTCTATAAGCCCACTGACGAACATTCAGCGATTTAAAACGAGTGTGCAGTGGCTTCTGAGCGCAAAGGTCCCTGAGTACCCGAGGGCAGAAGTCTGACATTTAGCTCATATGAAGAAGACACGCACACACATTTGCTTTCGCAACCCTTTTTTACTGGGGAGTTCTTTCACCCACCTCACTAATAGAACACAAGGAAAAGAGCAATCATGCCCGAGTCGGGATTCGAACCCATGACGCCTAGAACACGGGGAAGATGCGCTACCCCTAGACCAATTTATCGGATACATAAAAATATAATAATCTATAAATGTGTTGCTTTTCACTGAAATATTGCTTCATTTCCTAAATGCATTTTTTGAATAAGAAAACATCTGAAAGCAAGAATAAAAAATAATTAGAATATAACTGAAAAAAATTACTGTTACTGAATATAAATCAACTATTTACTCGTGGTTTCAAAAACACAAATAGAAATTTAGGCAATAAGAATTATTTCGAATACTTACATTTTTATCTCCTGACTTTCAATGAGGAATGAATATTTAAAAATGGATTTGAAGTGAAAAGGAAAAAATTTCGTTTTATCAGTCGAATCTGATAATTTATATAAGAAGCGAATGAGCTAGTAGATACAAAATAAGGAAAACAAATGTTTGCTTTATATTTCCATTTTGTAGTAAGGTTTGGTTTGGTTTAGTATATTAACGTCCCGTTTGAAGCAACACTAGGGTTATTTTGGGACGGACCCCCTTACAGACGGTTCTTCGGTGGAATCGGGTCTCGAACCTGAAACCCTGCGGTTCCGAAGCCGTGACCTTACCACCAGGCCACCGCGGCCCACATTTTGCTGTAAGGATAAATTTCTTAGTGAAAGTAGATCAAAAGAAGATACTGTAGTAAAAATCATCTGCCCAACTCTTACCATTTGCTTTGAGATCTGTTTGTAATCAGAAAGAGAGCAACAGTATAAATCAAGATTCGCACTCTAAATACACCACCTTTCACTTGTATTCGAAGATTTCTGTTTTTTTTTTTTTTTTCTCTCTCTCTTTGGTTTTCCTGTAAAGTAAGTTGAAGTTGGTAAATAGAAACTGAATAAGTAATACGAAAAGGTTAGGTTAGAATTTTTCAGTCGAATAAAAAATATCTGTGGTCTATTCAAAAATCACTTGGACAGCAAATTTAAGATGTTTTCCAAAATTTTCCATTTCTTCTTAAAAGTTTCTTAAGAAATTAGAGATAAAACTAACATAAGAGATAAAAATATTCACCTAATTGGGTATTAATTCCATTAGTCAAGTTCAGGTTAATGATTTTATCTGATTATTAATTATATTTTAGGTTTGGGATTTCATTTTATTATGATTTACCTTTTTCGTTAACTTATTCTTTTTTTTTTTATCTTACTTCATCTTCAAAAAGAATCCAGATATAACAAAAAAAAATGAGAGAAACACGTACTTATAGAAAATATGAAAATTAATTACATTTAGCAGATAGGGAATTAAATTGCATTTAAATTACCTGCGTAGGAACTAACAAAAAGTGGATGAAGAAAAATGTTTCACATTTTTATGCTAAAATTTACCATTTAAATTATTTTCAAAATATTTTTGTTATCCTTGTAATAGAGTTACATATAAAAATAAAGCATGATAAGTTCATCCTCTCCGCTGGAAATATTTAAAAGCCTTTAAACCTAGAAATTAATTCCAGAAATGTTATAAATATGGTGAAACTACCACGAAAGTTTAGAAAACTTACACTAATTTCTACTGTGTCATTTGAGTGTTTATTTAATTATAGCAATCCTTTGGCAATAAATACAGGCAATAAAACAGGTTTATTTGCATTAGAGTCAAACTCCTGTATAGCTGAGTGGGTTACGACAACAAATGATTGAAAAGCATCGCCTGAACAAAAGGATGTGAATTTTATCCTTAAGCTATGGTAAGTAAATGCACCCATTAGCAGTGATAATTCACGTGGTAGAGATAAGTTCTAGAGAGTTTTCTGGTTTTAATCCAGAAGAGATATAAATATATATAAGTTTCCATAAGAGTCTGCCAAGAAAGGATAATAACACGTTTATTGGAGTTAAAATAAAGATTTCCCCTCAAATGATACTTATTGTTTCAATATATTTATTTTTATCAAAGAAAATCTTCATACTTCTTCTTTTATCACTCTTTTGATGCACTTGGGTGATGAACATGTCTAGTTATGCTAGGCTAAATACGATCAATCGTAACAGTAAAAAATATAGATATATTTAACACACTACATTCTTTAGGCAATAAATTTTCTTTGAATCCAAAATATCAGATAAAAGAAGTCAATTTATGAAGCAAGTGGATCTTCTTCCATGTCGTCCAATGGTCTCTTTTGTATTATAGTTACATCAAGTCTTATTTTGATTCTTCTGGGATAATGTCCAAAATTAAATAATACTCATTTAAAATTAAATTGACAAAGTCTTTTATGACATTGGTCATGAAAATATAAAGCATTAAAAAAATTCTAAAAATGCCATTTCTATATAATAGTGTGTTGGAAAGGGAATTTATTTCCTTCGAAACTTTAAAGACGCTATTGAGACTTTAAAGACCTTGTGTTTGACATTCTCAAATACAGAATAAAGAAAAAAACCTGAAAGATTTTTTGCTACATTTATTTACTTTTTTTGTATATTCCTTCTTAAAACTGGAATTTAAAAAGGAGAGTGGAAAAAGAGCTTCCTCCGAAAAGTACTTTTGATATTTAAAAATGTAATTTGTAGAAAATAATTTTATAAAACAGTTCCATTTTCCAAGTACTGTTCAAACGAGTCATTTGAAATTGGAGAAACTATTTGCTGAGAAAATAGATTAAAGGGATATTTGTTTTAGACTGGAGCAAAAAGGGTTTCTCTTACTTTGGCCCTATTAAGTAAAGAGAATATACTTAGATGATCATAGAAATAAATTATTTCTAACAAAATATGGTAAGGTTCAGGATGCAATAAAAAGATACCATTAAGATGTGTAAAATTCTATGTAGAATAGAATTAAATTGAATGTCTAGCAAGCTATTGAAAACGGTTCAAAAATATTTTTAATTCAAATATAACTGTAAATACCGGGGTAGGGAAAAAGGTTACATTTACGACTTTTGTGATTAATGTACATTTACACATTACAACATTATGTGAATAATGCTGTTCATTTTGTGTTTGATAGAATCCTTGGAAAACAACAAGTAATGGATAAATTTTTAAATCTTATAATTATTTATTTAAATATGAATATAATAATTAATAATGAAGATTATAATGAATTATGTTCGTTAATAACACTTAATTATAATTTTATTTCATAAATTTTACTACTACATGTTAATTCATATTTCTTCATTGCAGGATTTTTCATGCTTTTGCATGTGAGACACTAAAATCACGTTTGTGCAAAACTTTTGCAGTTATCGTACCATCGTTTACGTTTTTCTTTTGTGTACGTAGCAACTAGCGTGTGGTGCTACTATCAACTTCCCGCCAACTTGGTGTGAATGTCTACAATGTAACACGTTATGAAATCATTGAAACATTTCAGCGTAATATCGCTTTTCTCTTATACTATACGATTAAACTAACGATTGTAATAGAAGAATATTTTCCCTGAAATTAGAGTTCCAAAAGAAATAGCAGAAGGCATGAAACAAAAGGAAAAAAAAGAATTGAAGCTATAGGACTATATATATATATATATATATATATATATATATATATATATATATA
>JAPMOR010111712.1:18928-29873 GCA_026543865.1 Argiope aurantia
GTTATATGTAACAAATAATATCGTTTTATACCTTAAAATATTACGTAAGCGTTTTATTAGTATTAAAAGTCAAAATGTACATCATTTTTTTTCTGTTATTCATTATTTTTTTATTTATTCTGTTACTAGTACACATCCAAGTGAAATTCACAGAGCACATCCAAGTGAAATTTCAGTTGGAAGTCGCAATTGAAAGACGTTTCAGAGCTAACAATGTATATTCACTAGCAACCTCTATGCTTCTTTAGTGTGTAAAAAGTGTTAAGATTTGTAGTGCATTGAAGGATTACAGGAAATAATAAATTTCGAATTGCATTAATCGTTATAAGTGATAATTAAAGACAATGATTTCAAACGTTCTCAAAGGAAATTACTCATGGTTAATATGTGATAATAGGCCCGGTTCTGTAATATTCATCTTTGTGAAATCTTGGAAATTCATATCAAATTTGCTTACTTTTCATTATTATTATTTTTTCCCTATTGTATATTTGTTGTAAATTTATTGTAAAATTGCTGTTGGAGTCATTGAAGTTATAGAGAAAAACAGACTAATCAACATCCTCATTGGTGAAAATGCTGTGTTTTTGTACATGTATATCACCAATCGTTGATTTAAAGAAGCAAGATCTGCACCATTGTCGATTTTCCGACTCTTAAGGAAGTAAACAACACCAGCCCAATTAAGTTTGTAAGAAAGCCAATGCCTTTGTGAGTGTGGTTGCTATTGTGAAGGTTGTGTCGTTACCATATAAATTAGATTATATTAAACATTTTTTTATACATGCGCGTTCTCTTAAACAAAAATAAATTTACAAGGGAAAAAAAACTCGAAAGAATTTGCGATTCTCAATAGTTTTTTATTCACATGGAGGAATGCTCTAACCTCGAATTAGAAGACGATATTTAGGTAAATTTCATATACTTTCTCTCTCTCTCTCTCTCTCTCTCTCTCTCTCTCTATATATATATATATATATATATATATATATATATATATATGTTACTCATATTGTTATTCTATTGTATTATGATCTTCAATATTTTTATTATTTATTGGTAGTAGACCTTTCCATATATTATTTGCAACCATATATGTATGCTTCAAATTTCTGTTGGGAATTATGGCACTTTGGTTGCTCAAACTGTCAGCAATTTATGCCGAGTGAGCGTCTCTCTCTCTTCAGTTGCGCCAACTTGGGCCAACAGTACGACTTAGCTACTTCATGCGTCGCATTCTCTTGTACAACCCCTTTTTGCAGGGTAGCACATTCACACATCTCACAGAGAGAACATAGAAGAAGAACAACCATGTCCCCGAACCGGGACTCGAACCCGAGACGCCCAGATCACTTTCTGTAGTGTTGCACTGTATTAATGTTTATGTCCGTATTTTAATAATTTGGGTTCACATTCATCTTTTCACTATCATTCTAGATTTTGTGTATACGAGAGCAAATAATAACTGTAAATTTATTGTTGCTTAACCATAGAAGGTAATTGAAGCAACAATTAATTCTAAGTAAGAAAATTTTCAGTTATCATTTGACAAAAGCTCAAAGCACTATCTAAACTGTGAATATAATACTAGCTAATAAACTGCTAATTTATTAATGTTAATTTATGACTAAACTTTGCATTTTCACGTACAAATTACAGCTTCGAAAATAAGTAACAACAAATCTGTACTTTCAGATCCAAAGAATTTAAAGTCCTTTCATTGATTAACACTTTTCACACTTTTTGGTCGAAAATATTTTGTTTTTTGATTTCAAACTTTTCATTTAAAAAGTTTAATTCTATGGATGTGTTATCCAGCATAAAATACTTCGCTGTGAGGGCTCTATATCTCTATGAACCAATTGTTGATATTTTAGAGAGATTTGATGCAGCTCCGACTGGTGTAGCAGTAAAAAATGTTTTCAATCATCTTCCTTCAACACTTTGTTTTATTTTCTTTTGACATTTATTTTTAATTAATACTTTTTAAAAATTTAACCTACTCCCCATTCTATTCTATTATATGACACTTATTTGCTTACGAATTATAAAATGTATCTTATAGTTCGTATGTAAATTCACAGCATTTTTGATAAACGATTATATTGCTATCTCTACCAAATTGCTTTTAAAGATTTTTCCAATAATGTTTTGTAAGTAGATATTCGTACACTACAGCAAAGAATAAAATTTGAAATTAGAAATATTAAAGAAATTTTACAATAGATACGACTAATCTAGAGAAAGTAGTTAAAGCTTTACAGTAAAATATTTGCATATAATTCCTGGAATTAAGAAACCAATGTTTTAAATATTTTTTAATAATAATATTGTCATTTATTAATGTATTAGATATTTTATTTCAAGGCAGAGTTAATTATGGAAAATTTCATTCGAAGTATCAAGGCAAGAATAGATGTAATAAGCATTCTTCGAAGTGAGTACATTTTCACCCTTGGATAATTTGGTTGCTCAAACTAATCAAGTTACCTGGGAGGAAAGTGAGGAAATCTAATGCTGCTGCAGAAAAGCATACTTGCTTAAAGAGCGAGTTCTAGTGATAATTAAATTCGGCCCCAAAAGAAAGGTGTCTCGGCTCGAAAGATAAAAGCCCTAAATAAGCTTGATCAAAAGATCAATAAATGCCATGATGCTGTAAGATTTCATCTCATGAACAAGGCCGGATTATCGAATAAGCTGAGTAGGCAATTGTCTAAGGTCCGCAAGTAAATGCTTTGTAAAAAAAAAATTGAATTTATTCATTTGAATTTTAGAATATTATTTAGGATTAATTTCCTATTTTTAAATTATTTTATATTTAGCAGGCAGACTGATGCAATTATTTCTTAGAATCATATAATGAATAAAGAATTTTCACTGTTGTCATAAATTAAAGAAGGAACAATTTTCTAAAGCAGTTTGGGAATTAGGGTTGTACTCTCTTCATGAAATAACCCCCCTCCCTTTAATCTTAAATCAAGAAATTGACAGTGTTTTGTAGATATTTCTGGGTATTTTTTTTCCTATCTGTTCTCATGTATTAAGCCACTATCATATATACCTGGTATGGAACGAATTTAAAATAGTAAGTCTAAAATATTTAGTATAAGAATAATTTCTTTATAAAATATTATAACCCACCTTTTATTGTCTAAAATGTTTTTAATTCAAATGAGGATATCAACTGAACAAAATGATTTCTTACACACTAAATGTTTTTTTTCTGATACGAAAAATGTGCATTTTCGTCAGCATGAGATATCTTTAAAAAAAACACCATGATTTATAAGAAATTTATCGTTAAAAGGAAGGTTAATTGTTTTAGGGCTACTTAGGTATTTTTAATCATTCTGTAACAAAATATTTTGTATTTTTGGTATAGTTGAAAATAGATATGTTTGAAAAATATTAATAATTCTATTTTTCTGAGTGTTCCTCCTCCTAACCCAAAAGTGTAATTTTCTCGTATAAAATCTCAAGACCTATATTCAGAAGCAAACTATTAGGCAGCGAACTATAAGACAAATAGAACTATTTCATTTTTCTACACTTGTAACAGTAACCAGCTTCATAATTTAAGGGTAGTAATTCCATGATAATACTATACCTGTGAAAAAGAGTTGGGGTTAGGGTAAAATAGAATGACTTCATTAATTTTTGTCCAAAGGTAATACAGTCAGTTAAATCTCACAGCTACAAATGGACAAATATGTCAAGCTTTTAACAATGGTACGAGACAACGTTGCTTGAGATAAGGATGAGAAAAAAGGACTTCTTTCAATGGATGCAGTTATGAAACATTAAAAAAGTACTGTAAATTTTAAGAATAAATTAAACTTTATATGAATGAAGTTGGTAGGTAAAATTCTTTAAAGTGCTTTAAATTTAAAACGGAGTCTTGTAGAGTCAAGAAAATAACGCCCACCTTATTAAAGTAATTGAATTTATTGAGACAGGTCGCAATGCCCCTTGATGCGAAATAGGGATGCTACAAAAATAACTGAAAAAATAAAGGAGATTAGCCAAAAGTCCAAATTGAAAAAATATATGCTATATCATAACAAAAACATAGGAAAATATTTTATTGAATTATAGGCGAATTTGTCTGCGGAATTGTCTTTTGAATATGCTCTCAGTATTTTTTTGAGCAGTATATTTTTCTTGATAATATGGGTCTTTTTAAAATTTTAGACGGATTTGAAATGGAAAAGATTTTTTTAAAAAATCCAGCAGGAGAGGTGCAACTTTGATAGTTCCTTCAAAGGTTCACCTGTCCTTGATAATGTCATCTCAAATATTAACACTTGTGACAGTACTTCATTTTTCAATCTTTTGCAGCATAGGTACTTGAAGACTCTAACTAATATGGTGTATTTAGTTTGAGCCAGTTCCATAACAAAATGAACTTTCAATAATTTGATTTCGAACCCATAATTATTCGGTTCGAATTCGAGACCTCACTTGTATCCCAATAACGTGTTAAGGCCGCAATTTCCTGAGGGAGTATTTAAGTTTTTCCAAAACTTTTCTATCAATGATTTGCTGTATGGACTTGATCCTGCTGAATCTTATCTCGAAATCAGATATTATCCTATTGGTGTGGTATGAGAACTTAGAGACTGAATGCTGACTTAGTTTCCAGCAACATCATTAGAATGCAGTTAAAAATAATGCATCTAAACCGGCAACAATGATGTCCCCGAACTTTCTCACGTATTTCCTAAAAAATGGTTTTGTGCCCCTCATTACATACACGGAAACTGTGACGATTGAATACACCCTTGAACGCCACGCGTGCTCAGGATTTTATTTTCAGAGTAGTGCTTATAAACGTTTCGTAATATAATGAGAAAAATCAAGTATGTATTTTTAACGTTTCAAAAACCGAATTTCACTCATCTAAAAATTGGTGTTTAGATTCAGTTATGACATTTGCAAGCAAAGGAATGCATAAATCAATAGATGGAGTTGGTTCAATCTAACTGTAGATGCTTATGTACTAACTTTCATTTATATTAACTCTTTTTCTATAAATCAGGAAGATCTGAAATGCAGGGATTAGTCGAAATCACTAATTCAAATTTTTTGATGTTTACTATACTTTCTCTTTGCATACAAGAAAGTAACAAGACCTTAGGTTGTTTTAATATAGATGGATACTATAATTAAAACTAAGCCAATAACTTTCAGCATATACGCGTATGCTTCTTTAGACTTTGAATCCAAACATATAGTCTTTTTAAGATTTTTTCTTAAGCCTCATGATTTACGAGCGACGACCTTGCAGAAATTTCTTGAAAAAAAGAATGATAAATTTTTTGATGCTGACCTTATCCTGATTGAGCAGTTAATCGGGTTGCTCTTTGTAGCTTATTGCGTGATATGTTATGCAGTACTGACAAAAATTTCCCTGAATTTCATCCACTTTTTGTTAGCTCTTGAAAAAGATTGTAATATTCTAGTTTGATACTTTCTTTTTATTCTTTAGACCATATTGGAACTTAGAAATCACCAAACTTGGAAAAGGAAAAAAAAAAGTAAGTTATTTTATTTGTTCATAAGTGTGATGATAATTTTGAATGAATAATTTATTTTTTAAATAAATGTTTTTTTGCGAAAAAAAGTTTTGCTATTTTTAAGAATTAGAAAGCCATTATTGATTTCTTTAAGCACTTATTTTCTTTTGTTGAAATTCGATGTAATGTTTTATTGAATATTTGTATTGAATTGTGTACCGAATTTCTAAGGGTTTTTTTTTCCTTTATCGTCGAAAATATTTTAGGGAAAATCGGAAATTTTGATTTTTAGCTAAATAAATTCTCTAATTAAAAGATTTTGACTAAAAAAGAGTTAAGCAATTAAACTATTGTCACGAATCTATTACTGTCCCCTAGTTACATTAGTGACATCTTTGTATTCAAGTTAACAATAAGTCTCAACGGAATTTTAGTGGATGGTAGGCGTATTACCCTAGCTCTATGCAACAAACTTGGCAAGAAGTATGAAGATTCCAAACAAAATCAAAGAATTTTGGCTTTATCTTTATTAAGACCATGAATCTTAAGATTCTACTGGAAAATCCCATACATTTTGGAAGCCCTTAAACGGCAAGACACTCTTGGCAGAATGTATTCTCTGATGTATCATCAAATTGCAAGGTGATGCGACGCGCGGTGTTGTGTTATTAAAATAGTAATTTCTGTATGCTTGTATGTTAATTTTGAGCTTGTATTCCTAGTGTCTATTAGTATATTTAGTGCATTTTTCGACATTTTTATTTTCTGAGCTTCGTGTTTTTGTGGGATAAAGCGCTTTTTACCATTATTAAACATGTGCTAAATTCATTGCACGGCCATAGGATGAATTCTATAACAATATCCGTATGGCAAATTAGAATAAAAAGGAAATACATTGTCTGCTTTCAGGTGTTTATAAATTGAAATTTTTCAGGAAGAATACTTATTTACATTCAATTCGGGATTATTTAGTACTAAACAGTAAAGCACTATTTGTACGTCTTTCAAGAGATTGTCACAAAATGCCATACAAAAAATACAATCGAAATTGCTATGAACAATTTTTAAGCATTTTAATGTTAATTGAAACTACTATATATTTATTAGGTTTCAAAAGGGTAATTAAATTTTACCTTATTATAAAAATGTGGGAAAAAAATTATTGTATAGCTTAAGTATTATACACTTATTTTATAATTTATGTTTAATCATGTGAGTTTTTAATTAAAAAATGTATTTAACAGACTTCCATGCTCATTATCTGAGTGTAAGTACCCATTAGGCCTCGAATTAAACGCGCAAAATGGTTTTTCAATGGTTTGATGAACAAAAGTTCGGACTTTTCTTTGCGTCTTTAAAGAAATTTGAATAACTTTAATCTTCGTCTTCAATTAAAAGAGGAAAAAGATGTTATAATCTCTGGATATTTGGAAAACATCCTCCCTCAAATGAATGATGAAATAATGATTGATGCAAGAAAACTTGAGTATTTTAATAAAAAGAGGAGGATGCATAACTTAAATTTCCTTTCGAATAGACGAAAGACTTTATAGAATGATCATACATGAATTGGAACTGTGAAATGGCGTATAAATAAATCAAACATATAAACGATGTTCCAATGTGGCTATAAAGAAAATAATTATCACCATCGGTTGAAAATATCATATATTTTATTAGTTATAGATATGAAACGATTTAAAGGTGATTATGGCTAACGGAATGATGAATTAATATCTAACTTTTCAGTTTACCGGTGATTATCCGTAGCGAATACATAGAAAATTTTAAGCGTTGTTTTTAATAAAAATAATGTACAGTATTTAATATACTTTTTATCGAACATACATTTGCTTGCAATGTCTAATTACAGGCATGCATTAAATTGCCCATTGAGTAGATTTGCAGCCGTTTTATAGCAAATAAGATATTCAGATTGTATTTTGAATAGAATTACCATTGTAAAATTCAACTTTTCAAATATGTCTAGAAAATCAACTACTACAAGAAAATATACATTTTTTTTTCATTTAATTACGATGTAAATCATTTGGTACATGTAAACGATGTAAAAGTGGGTACATGTTAACGATGTGCCCACTTTTTATAACTAAAATTTTTAAACTTTTAAGCACATACTAAGCAGATACTTTTCATTGTTTCAATAACTATGTTTATATAATATTAAATGCATTGCTTATGTGCAAATTATAATTGCTGTAATGACAAGCAAATTTGAGAGTAGATAAAGATTTAAAATCTGAATAAGAAAAATTGCAATTGTAAATTGTAAAAATCATCATTCATAGAATACGGAGGATGATGCAATCAAGTCAGTTGAAGAAACACACATTTTACTACGCTATATTTATTTAAAGGATCGAATCTTTAACTTTTTATTGAAATACTGGAAACTATGGAATTCAATGTATATAAATGGAAAAAAAAGTAACTGCTAGACTAAATTTTTCACATGTAGATGTATATGTATTTGTATATGTATATAATAAATTTTCTTTATTTTACTGTCTAACGCTTAAGTTTCGATTCTTCTAATGTCTTTGTTCAAAATCTTGCTTTTCCTTCAATTCGTTCTCGCTTTCTTTAAACATATCGCTGTGAGGTAATTAGATGCTTTATTAACTAAATAATTAAAACTCTTAAAACTCAATATTTGCTGTTACAAGTAAAAAAATGTAGTTGCGTAATTCCAAATAAATTTTTTGAGAAACAACTTTTTTCAGTTCCGAAATTATTCAGTTCGAAAATCGCATAAAGCATTTCTTTTGGATTCTACAACACTTGGCAGAAAAATATTGTTAAAAAATGATCTAAATTCAACTTCATTGAACTTTATTTTATGTTGCTAAATTGGTGATTTTCAATTACATTTTTAAATCTTTTTTTATAATAAATTTAAAATTTTTCGATCATAATATTTTCCACTCAAATATACAGTGAAATATACAGATTTGAAAGGAACAGCGGTTAAAAAAAATCAAATTCGTATTATTTGACTAAAAATACTAAATGGTAGTATACATTTTAAATTATTGCATATTACTATTGTCAGTTCAAGATTTAAACTTCTGACCAAAATTTTATATAACCGTTTACGAATTGTTTATTTTGCTTGGCTGTGAAATGGTGAATACATGTATTGCGTCACACCAATTATTGCTGGCTGGGTGCGTGGTATCAATGTTTTATGCTAAAAAAGAATATAAATTTTAAAATACCACCTGACAGCATGGCAATGTTCATTTAATTAAATGCATCATTTTGTGAAAAATGCGATTATGCAACATTCTCTTATCATACGTTTTAGTTTGGTTGCGATTTTGCAAATATTGCGATTATACGGTTTAGTTTGCGATTATGCAAAATTCTCTTATCATACGCTTTAGTTTGGTTGAAAATAAAAGTAGTTGCATAACCCATTTTTTCAAATATCATAGCTTTTAAAAAATCGGTACAAAACGATAATATGAAATTTGTCTAAAGGTGAATGTTTAAAGTTAATTTGAGAACAGTTGTACAACATTTAAATAAACACTGCAAGTGGCATATAGAAAGCAAATAATGTTTAATGTATTGCCATTCAACTATAAAAATACTAAGGATATATCAATCAATTCTTTATAGAAACAGGATATTTAATAAAAATTAACTAGAAATTTTTTTTACTAAGACTTTTATGTGAACAAAATTTTTGGATTTTTAAATTTGCAAATTATTTCACTACTATTTGATTAATCAGAATTTTGATTCACATATAATTACAAAAATATTTGTTTCAACTCGTGCTTTTTTAAAATGTTATCTATTTATAACATTTAATAGCAATGTTGTCTTGAATAGAATCTCATTGTTTCCTACTAACCAATACTTTCAGAGCTTGTTCGCTGTTTTGAACAGAAGTGAAAGAAGTGAGTTTTGAAAAATTTTCTTATTATTTGCTGAGTTTCCAACTTCCAACATTCGGTTGATATTGAAATATTTGAATTTTTGATTTAAAATATTTCTCTAAAAGTTTTCCCTTTTCCATTCATTACCCAGAATGGCAATGAATGAAAATTGTATGGATTTTTCAAGTGAATTTAATCTTAAATATAGAATTTACCATTAAATTCTTTAAAATAATAGTGACTATTAAATTCTTGCTACAAATTAATAAAATTTCTTTTTTTCAGCTACAATACATCCCAGGAAAAGGATGCAATCTGAAGTAGGATCAGGCGTCTAAATATTTATGTGCATCATTCGAATGAACGTACACATGACTTTCAAGAAATGAGAATGACGTCATTTAGAAACACAATATTCCAGCAAAACGGAAAATCATAAGCAAGTACTTGAAGCACAAGATGATTGCTTTAACACAATATTTAGGTTTTCATTATGGATCTACCTATTATTGATCTTTTCTCACTATCAATGGACTAAAGTAAGACAGCTCAATTTTGAAACTTTTATCAGTTGGTAAATCAAACTTTCAGATAGTTCAAAATATTAGACATGTGGAAAATACAAATTGATGAAAAATATGTTCCAATTCACAAATATGATGATTTCTGGAAATGAGATGGTTCAGTGAGAAACGATTCCAAATCAGTGCAATTGAAAGAATGGTCAGCATTTGCTATACAGCCTGTAACCAGAACACTCTAAGTTTCGCAATTTAAAATGTAATCTTGTTAAAATTTTAGTTCGCAATTCTAGTAGAAATATTTGGTAGCTATTGCTAATGGTAAATATTTCCAATAAATGGTAATGCGTTTTTCGGAATTTTTTAGTTAAATTCAGAAAATTCTGAGATAAGAGTCTAAATATTTTGAAAGGACAGTTTAGGTAAAAATTACGCAATGAAACCAGAGTAGTTTCTTTTCGACTTGCTCGTAAACGTGAACTATTTGAGGGAATTTCTCTTTGGTTTCATATAACATTTAAGGAACGTTTGTATACATTTTGAACCTTCTTGTCCGTTGATGAAGTCCAATATTTGAAACGGGTAGAATTTTAGTAATAAAACCACAGTTTAATAAAATTTAAATATGTATTCACATATTGCAAGGACTCGTTGACATTTTTTTCAAAATTAAAGCAAAATTATCTTTTGAATGTAAGGTTCTTAAAATTAGTTCATTTTGCTTATTACATTCGAGTTATCACATTCATATTGACATGTGTCGATTTCACGAAATACGTGTTCGGCAATGGAATCTGAAATTGAAGCAAATCCAAAATTATGTTGATAAAATCATATCCAAATTTCATAATGTTGCTTGTTGTATTCTTCAGTTAAAATGCTCACGTGCTTAGCGACGGAGAGATACTTCTAACAGATGGAATGCCAAAATTTTGGAAGATATTCAGTTTGTGTTTAAAGGCAGTTTAAGCTTCTTTTAGTTGTATTTAAAGGCAGTTTA
>JAPMOR010111739.1:9822-43482 GCA_026543865.1 Argiope aurantia
ATTTCTTCGTGAACGATATCTATTATTATGCAGAACGAATCCATAAAGTGATGTGAAGTGAGTATTTTTCCTACTAAGCAAGTGAATTACAGAGATTGTTCTAAATATCCACGTATCATCTAAATTTTACTTTTCGATAATGATTTAAGGATTTTATTTCATGTCGGGTCATTTATTGCTTTTCCATACACATTTTATTAAGATTAAATGTCAGAACGAAGATGTCAGAATTCAATTGGCAACATAATCAAATATGATATTAAATAAAACAAAAAAAAATATCTAACATGCATCAAACATTTTCTCAATATTAATCTTTTATCTAGAATAAAAAATTTAAGTTCTGTTGTCTACTTAAAATTCAATGGATTCGTTTCATTTTAATGAAATCCTTCAATGCATAAAAATTTGGAGGAAACTTTTATTTATTTAAGTCTTATTATTAGGTATCTGTTTATTAGTTATATTAACTAGTATGCCTTATTAAATTTAATGCACTTAGAGATATAATAAGTACTCTGTAATACCCTCGAAAATATAAAAATCTGTAAAATGCTACTTTTATAAAATTTCGGAATTAGATTTGTGCATCTAATTTATATAAACACATGAAGAAAATAAAGCTTCAGAATAGGGGAAGGAGAAACTTCAAAGACGGGGAAAGAATTAACTTTATGATTATGTTCTTTTGTTTGCAAAAGAAGTTTCAATAATATTCATAAAATTGCGCTCTTTTAAATCTTATCTTTTTATTCTTCGTTTGAACTCATTTTATTGTGCCTGAAGATTTTGATAGATTTATTATAAATAGTGTTTTAACTAAATATATTTTATATATTATAAGTGTGTAATAACTTTTCAGACAGATTTACAGAGACTAAAATCTGAGAAATATTGCTTTCTTGTTCTAATTTTTTTTTTCAAATTAGCTCTTTAAGATATTTGTACTTAATTTTATTCACATTTTTTTCCAATTATTTTGATTTCTTATACTTTTAATATTGTTCTAAATGTTTACAACTTATTCCTGCTTACTTATCGTAATTAAACTTTTTGGTTTGTTTGTTTTGCTATTGTAATGATCAGGATTTTAAAAAATTTGTTTTGTCATTAAGTGAGAAATTATGAAAAGAAAAGGAATAGTAATGCGAATCTTTAAAACCACTTCCCAGTTTTTTTTTTAAACTTAAGCTACGAAAGATAAAATTGCGGGGTTTCTTAATAAGTTCCGAAGCCATGAATCTCTGAATTTAACTAAAAAAAAATAAAGGTCATGGATAATACAGGAATTATGACTTTATCTCTCTTAAGAATCGAAATCTAAGGATTCTTCTAATGAAAACCGTGGAGAATTCTTATAACTGGCGACTAGCCATGAGAGGAAGCACAATAAATTAAAGGAATTCAAGCTAGAGAATCTGGGGTTGCGTTTACAGAGCTTGCTATTAAGTTGTGAACGCTCCAGTTATTACGATTGGCTGCTTGCTTGTGCTTGCAGTTTCTACAAGCTCTACGACATGGATGCTATTTGTTTGTGAGATTTAAGTATCGTTTTTTTCTGAAATATTCAATAAATAAAATTCCGGTTTCTATTATCTAGTTTAAAAGGCTACATTTAGCATACTTTCACCTGAGCATTTCCGTAACAATAATCGATTTTTGATTTTCCATAACTCAGATTGCATCATTTCAGTATATTACGCAGTGTACTTTGAATTAGAAAGTGCCTATTTCAAAATCAGAATAGAGCTGGTGTGAGACGGACAGTGATCGTATATATAAAACTGTTTAGCAGATATAGACTTTTCAATTCGTTGAATTTGGTTGGGACTTAAATTTGTATGTTACATAATAAAATAGAAATGAAATGATTGATTATTAACTTTCTTTCCCTGAATATAAAAACCGAACAGTAAAATTATAAAAATAGAATCAAGATAACATATTCTTTTATAATTCAACGAGATTGAGCATTGTAGTTGGCTGGCTGTGCCCATCAGCAACAATTCACAGAAATGCATTTTCCTCCGTAATGGAGTTGAAACGTTTTTTTGGAGGGGGGTGGAGATTTTATTTAAGTAATTTTCACTGAATCGCAGAGATACGGGACAAATACAAAGGATGAAAAAATGCTCCTCAAAAATCAAGAGTAGATTAAAAACTCTCAGCAGAGTAGGTTGCAATTATAAATAATAAAAGGAAACTAATTTCCTGGACGATTTAAATGCGCTAATGCTTAAAAAGATAATCATTTTTTCAACCTTGCGCTGGCATTTGCTGCATTTTTAACGAAAATATGTGTGAAAATATTTGAAGTTAATTCATCGCTTTTATAGTATAAATAAAACTTGCAGAGCATTTTGTTGTTTGAATATAATATCTTTCCAGATTTTTCTGAATTTCATGCAGAGAGTGAATTACGCAATTAAATGAATTACATATTATTCACCAATTCAAATCGAATCAAAACTATAATAAATTAATAATTTGCCAAATTCATTGCAAATAAATTTCAAAGAATATCTGATTGAAATACTTTTTTCTTTAAATGCAGTTCTTTATAATTAAAGGAATAAAAAACTCTATGTAAAAAGAATAATAGAGAATAAATACATTTTTCAAAAGATAATTTATTTCATATATTTTTTTTAAAAAAAGGCTAAATGTAAAGAAAGGTAAATTTATTTCAGGTAAAAAAGGTTTATTATCTTCGAAATGGTTCCATTTTCCAAATTTCAATACATTGTATCATATTTTTATTTGCAAATATAAGCTATTTCTGTATAAATTGGACAATTTTGTTTACATTCAGCTTACTACTTTTCTAATTATTTCTATGAATTTCATGTATTACATAAATAAACCATACACATACAAATGGAAAAGTTTTGAAGTATCTTGTAGAATATTTGTTTTGAATTTAACAAAAAACAGAAAGCATTCAATTCCAAAAGAAAATTGTTTATTTCAGTCCGTTATAAAAATGGAACGCATTTGAATGCAAATTTAGTTGAAGAGATTTTAATCCATTTTGCAATCCTTTAACAATCTTATTAAAATTCTAATAAATACTGAAACTCTATTGAAGTAAAATAATATGGTGAAAATAAGATATTTAAATTTAAATTGAAAGAATATAAATCTAATCAGAAACTTCTTATGTTTTAAAAGCTAACTGAGATGCAACGAAGAATTTGCTATTATACTAAGTGAAAGAGGAATGCCGTTTGTAAACAATTTTTCACATTCAACTGTATTTACTTGCTTCGACTTATTCACATTATCAAGCAAATTATATAAAAATAACTGTTTCGATTATAAAGAGCATATTTAAGCAGTTTTCAAGTAAATTATGATCAACTGAATTTTCTCCAAAAATAATAACTAAACATTACAGAAACGCATTTCATAGTTATTTAATTAATACTTTCAGAAAGTAGGTCCATTTTCATGATGCTGCTTTACTTATATTTAAAATAATGTAATATTTTCTATAAGAATTAGGAAAGTAATTTATGTAATATCCACTGCTTGATTGCTTCATTTTTCCGTTTAAGTAATATGTGTTTCAAGCTATTCTTGATTTCGAGGAATGTTTATTTTTCCATTTAAAATTAGAAAAGTAAATAATAATGCACGTATTTTCAAGTAATCTTTGAAATACTCAACTTAACAGAAATCTGTCGAAAGAAAATTCGCTGTTAATCACCAGGAAATTTCACAAAAAAAAAATAATATGCCAAGTATTCAAACGGTTACTGAGATGAAGAATAATTTTAATAGTTCGCATCATAACTTTGCATATAAAACTGTGAGTTGTTATTTTTTTAATGTATTTTTTAATTAAAGAGTTTGTAAAAGCAAGAATACAATCTAAACAATAATAAAAATTTTGTAAAAAATTTTGCCTTGTTTGTCAGTCAGTCAACTGTAAAAAGAGAAGAAAAAATGAAGTCACTAAACTGAAATTGAATTATTTGAAAACGAACTGATAGTGAAGCCTGACTGAATAGTGAAACAGATGCCTCTAGATCAAAATACGTCATATGTGACGTCAGCAATATAGTTAAATGATCCTGTTTAGATTGGTTAGATTAACAATCACATTTTAAATAATATTTACTGTTATGAATTATCTTTATTTGCAGCCAAATAAAACGGAGAATTTCTCGAATCTCGAAATACTTTTAAGATATATTGATTTTATATTCATTTAGGGTATAAAACCTTTTCTAAATATCTTCTTCCTTTTTCTAATAAAAAATTCTAATTAAAAATAACGGCTTATGATATCAAAAGGAATTAGGGGGAGGGAATTTGAAAAAAATTGCGACAAAAGGTCTACTGAATTTATTTAGTTTATTTAAAACCAGCCGCCTTTGGCGACCAGCCGGTTCGCCAGAATTACCGCTCGCTACAATTTTCAAATAAATATATTAAGTAACTGGTCTCTTAATAGATTCTCAAACAAAACATTTTTAATCTTCCAATTCTACTTATACTGTTGTTTAGATCATTTCGTTCAATTTACTATATATATTTTGCTAATTTGTTGTCATTTACGGGAAAACTTCAATTTAAAGTGGAAATGATGAAATTGTAATTAATATAAAGATATTTTTTAATAAAACCAAGCGTTTTATTTTATTTATTATCTTTATTGTTATTTATTTATTATTATTATTATTGAACATGAGTCTTGCAAACAGAATCGCTCGGTATTTAAATTTTATGTGAACTACAAAATATTTTTCATAATTTATGTAATATATCAAACAATAATTCAACAAAAATTTCTCAGATTCAGCATAAAATTCAGTTTTTAGTTTTGCTTTCAAAAGGATTGAAATGAAATCAATAATAATATTTTGTTCCGGCCTATAAATATATTTCAAAAATTATGAAGTCTAAATTTAATGCAGTAAGGTATCATATTCTGAGAAATATTCGGGACACACCAAATTTTAAATAAATGAATAAATGTTTCTATTTTCCACGATCAACTAATACTGATTTATGAAGTTTTGAATGTTAAAAATTTAGAAAAACTCAACATTTTCATAATCTTAGGCCAATTAATCTTGAGAAACCTGCGCGCTGATTGTCGTATTTTCTTTGAAACGATCGAAGGAAAATCTAAAATTATCCTTTTTTTATTGAATAGTGATATTCAAATTTTCATAAATCAGTGAGTTTAAGTGATTGATTTAGTTGATTGGAAATTAACTCTTTTTATTTAAAATATTAGTGTTTCAAGAACATTTGGTTATTCGTGATTTCCACAGCAGACGCTTTATGTAAAAATCAAAGATTCATTATCTATTAAAGTATTTATTGAATCAAGTTACATAAAATATAATCATTTTCCATTTAGGCCATTTTAGCAGATATGTGTCTTACTAAAGGTTTACAAATTAGCTGTGTGACCCTGATTTGAATGGATATCCTGTTCATATTAAACAAAACTTGCCTTAAAATAAAACTGATTTATTGGATTAATAATGTAGAGAGTGTAAAAGATCATAAAATAATTTTTCTTGAATTTATTTTTTAGAAAAAATAATTAGACCATTTAGGCCATTTTAGCAAATCTGTGTTTTACTAAAAATTTACAAATTAGCTGTGTGGCCCTGATTTGAATGGATATCCTGTTCATATTAAACAAAACTTGCCTTAAAATAAAACTGATTTATTGGATTAATAATATAGAGAGTGTAAAAGATCATAAAATAATTTTTCTTGAATTTATTTTTTAGAAAAAATAATATTTCTTATTTGTTTCATTTCCTACAGACAAGTGCCGAAAATTATATTTTTGCAGATTTCACTTCCAAAAAGATTGAATTTATTTTTTATTGGAGTTTTAATCAGTGTGATGGCAACACTTTGAAAAAAGCTAATTTTTTCCCATGAATTCGAAACGTGCTCGTGCAGCTTAAATTTTATTTTTATTTTGTACGAAAAAAATTGTTGCAAAATAAGAGTTAAAATATTTATTGAAAAATTTATTAAAAATAGAAATTTAATTTTAAAATTAAAACATTGGTATCATTTAAAAGATAAATTTTTGGTCTTTAACTTCAATGTAAAAACCTGTTTGTTCGGTAATATTTTCGGAAGTTATAGCAGAAACACGCCAAAATTTCGCTTAATTTTTAAATAAATAAAATTATAATTAATAATTCGAAAAAATATCCTCCGGGTGCACATTTCCGGCCTCCAAGGTATACACGTGCCAAATTTGGTAGCTGTAAGTTGAATGGTCTGGCCTGTAGAGCGCCAACACACACACACATTGAGCTTTATTATAAGTATAGATATTGGAAACAACATTATGAAAAAACAACAAGAACTTCGAATAATTTAATTTCGAAATGTTTTAATTATGTTCAAACAAAAGTTTTAATCTTCGCAATTGCATTTCTTAAAACATTTGTGGTGGATTAGTAGCGGATACAACCTGGGACCTTGTGTTTCGCAGTCCAGTAACATGACCAGGATGCAAAAGCAATTGTTCGTGCAGCGTAGCTGTTAACTGGTTTATAAGCTTTTACTACAGACTCTCCCTCTAGTGAGTCGGAGGTGAGACGAACGATATGGCTGTTGAGTGGTGATGTATTTAGCTGTTGAATCTAATGCTCCTGTACCCATTTGAGTAGCGCCAAGCGTTATGGCGAGCGTGTGTGGGTGAGTGGTTGCTGATGTCGTTGCTACTTCAAGTGAGTCTGACGACTTTGGGTTGCTGTGTTCTTTTTGTGTTGCAGCATCAAGTGAGTCTCACGAATTTGGTTGGCGCCACACATTCATTGAAAATGACACTTTTTGACACCATTTTATTCTCGAAACATTTTAGTTCCAGAATATTGTCCAGCTTTCAAAGAAACAAGTTTTAGTACATACCTGTCTTTTTTTTTGAATATCCTCTTTATCCATAAAACATTTTTGTCTGCATTTAATTGAAAGAACTTTATTTCCAAATGATAGTTAATTTCTTCAAATATGTTTAGAGTGCAAAGATAAACATTCAAACCTAGCAGACAAATTTTGTTTTTAATATAAACATTTGGCACTGACTAAAAATTTCAAAGCTTTTCAGTATTATAAACTTCTTAAAATGCTTAGATTTTTATATTATTTTTACGATATTTGTACTTTGATATTATTTATTTTTCTATAAAAACTGAATTATTCGATAGCAATATAAACAATACTCATGGTTAATTCAATGTGTGATATTTTATTTTTACATCATTGTAAAACGAAGTATACTTTAGGTATTGTAAACATCAAAAACTTCAAACTATAGATTTAGAAGAAATTTTCGTTTCAGATGTCCTTGAATCGGAAAAATTTTTGATGTTATGACTAACTGGCTGTCAATTTGTCTGTCTGTTTGTAATAAAGATAACTTAAAAAGGATTGGAGTAGACGAATGAAATTTCACATGCGGTCCTTTCGCCAAATTTCTAGATTTTTTCACTAAATATTGAGCAAACTCAATTTGGAGAACGTCTGTCAGTCAGGCTGTTTGAGTACAAATAGTCTCAATAATTACAAAATACCTGGAACTGTGTAAATAAAATTTGGGTACTTTTATGTTAGCCGGGGGGGTGTCGCCAATTGTGAACCAAACGCGAATCTGGCGTAAGAAAGTTTTCGGATTTCTACATTATTTGGCGATTTTTCGCTTCAGCCCGGCTAACGGATTGTCAACCAATCGTGAATTTGGCGGAATTCTACATTATTTAGCGATTTTTCGCTTGCGCCCGGTTACTTTGCATGACGTTATTGAACGTCATTCCAGATATTCGTGGCCTTAACAAGGCATTCAATTCTATGTAGGTAGAAGGGCAGAAATTAAAAGTAAGATATGCGTGATTGTTTCGGGAAGACCATTGAAGTTGGTTTTTATCTAAGGACTGATTGAAATTAATTTGAAAATAGTAATTTAGATGAAAAGGAAACTACCTTTGCCTTCCAGCTTGCCGAGAGGACTTTTTTTAGCGTTTTCTAGTTCACACAGTTTCTAATTTGTTGTATTTGTAAACAGATTTCAACATTTGGAAGGATTCAGTTAAAAATTAGTTTTATTTATACTAATGTCTTAATGAAGCCACATAATTTCACCCACTTAAGACTATTGTGTCAGTAAAAATCCTACTCGTATTGTCAATGACTCGCAAACAGACTTCCTTTTGACTAAGCCAGAAGGCAGACACATTTGATTTACGGCCATAAAGATTCTACTTATTCAGGCGCCTGTGGATATTTTGCTATTTATTATATTATTGTTCTAAGAAATTATTATTCTAACCGAAGTAGCGAGACTACGAAAGAATTCACCAAAGATTTACACTCTATGGTACGACGCATTTGATGCTTCATATCTGAGGGTGCCACAGAGCTCTACAAGTATCGTAGCCCTTTTGTTTACCTTACTGCTGATGGTATTCCATTTAAGGAGAGTATCTATAGCTGCAAATTCAATTTTATACAGGTACAATTTTACTTTTTTTTTACTTTTACTTTTTTGTATAATTTATTTTAAATAGAGATAGTTTCATAACATAACTACGACCAAGATAAATACTCCTAATCCCTTAAAATTTACAAGTTTAAAGTGTGTGACGGCTTACCATCTTGATCCATAACGAAACGATTATAAAAATTCACTTTACCTCATTTATCATTCGGTCATTAGATTTCATTGGAAAGAGAATATCTATAGTTTCAGATTCAATTTTATACAGGTTTAATTTTACTTTTTCTTCTTTTTTACTTTTTCCTATACGTAGTATAGAGAAAGTAAAATCATCAAAAAATTCGAACTCGAGATTTTGGTGAATCTCTACGTTTTAAACCTCCCTGAGTTCGACAAACACATTTTTGGAAAATATCAATATATGAGCCTGCGACAAAGATAAATCAAAAACTTTCTGAGCTAGACAGTTGAAATTTGGTATACGGTCTTTACACCAAATTTGCATATTTCTATCAAATTTTATGTACATTCTTGTCTGGAGAATTTCGTCTGTCCGGCTTTTCGAATGTAAGTTAACTCTATAAGTACAGAACGAAGAGTGCTAGACGTACAAAATTCGGTACATAGATTTAACATCTATAATGTAGACGTTCTTCTAATTTTGAGTGAAATCCAGTTACGAGTTGATTATTTTTCGGTCTGTAATTTCATAAGCATCTAAACGCGATAATGCAAAACCAAATTGACTTAAATATATCAAATTTGGTATGGAATTTTATGACTACAAATGCAGTTTTGTGTCAAATTTTTATGTCAAATTTGGATCCAATAGAAACGCTAAATTCATATCAATAGTTAATATTTCGTAACTATTATACGCCAACGGCATGTAAAGCGTTCTTTGTCATGGCAAGTTTAGTAGAGAGTATGCCAGAAAATTTTGGGGGGACCACTCCTCCTGGTTTTTAATGGAGCAAAAGGGAACATTGAAGGTATCAAACGCGATATAGATTCTTGCAAAACTTAAAGATGACTCATTTTCATTTTGCACAATTTCATTGACCTATTTAAATATTCTTGAACTTGAACTTTTAAGAGAAATTGGATATAATCTTAACTTATCTTAAGCAATTAAATTTTAATTTGCACTTCGCATCTATATTTCATTCGTGTTAAATGCACCTGTATCAAATCAACCTATCCAGGAATGGTTTGATTGCAGTAAATGGACATTGAATAACAATAAATCACTGACTTATGACACCAGGTTTCCATTAGATATATTCAGAAAGTGCGAAATATTATTAATTAAATGGAATAGGAAGGAGCTTCAGATATTAACTCTCTGCCGATCTCATTTGTCATCGAATGAATTAAATTTTATAGTTGGTGCAATTTTCGGAATAATGAACACCGATTTAGGGAAAGGTAGATTATATGAAAAGAGGAATTAGACCACATATACTAGATTTGGTATAATTCATATGTTTAAGTCAGTTATAAAAAGCAATCTGTATGGAAGATTGAGGACGGAGTATTATTTTAAATTAAGAATAGTATCAAAACGTTTGTAAAGATTTTTGAAATTTCAAATGGACTTTGACACGACACAGATATAAGTATGTAAATGGTCGTGAATACACTGATGGAGAACATTCGAAATTTAGAGAAAATCATGCTATTTTTGGTAAAAAGAATTCAATGTAAGCAAAGTTGCCTAGGTCCATATACATTTTAAGGATTAAAGGAATCTGGTATTCCAGCATTTTGGTAATTGGAGATTTTCTATTTATTGTATTTTATTGATACTAAATGTTGGTGGAAGATTAATTTTGATCTGTGATGCCATTTTGTTTTTGATTATTGTTAAATCATTATTTAGTTGAATTTAAATTATTAAATCAAATAAAGGAAGGATCAATGTGCAGAGAATTCAAAGAAGATGAAGCACAATAGAATATTTGTGAAATTAAGAACCTTTTTCAATATTAACATGCATGTGAATGAGTCAAGAATAAAGCAAAGGCAGCCACTAGTAAGCGACGTTTTAAAGTCGTTTTAATTGTAATTTTATTTAATGAACTATCGAATATTAGTTTCTAAAATTAAGCTCATTATTTGAAGTAACCTGGCCTCTAGATGGCGCTACATTCAATGGATATAAACGATAATCTTCTGTACAGTCGACCACCGCGCCACCACTGAAGGTAGCAGTAACGACAGGATATATTAACTATCTATTGGTTATTTCCATGATTAAAAAAAGACTAGAATTCCAATAGAGATTATAATTACGATTATACTTAAAAATTCTTTTGCGTTGTGTCTATTTATTTTTGTTATGAAGTACAACAATCTCCTTTTTTTTCCTCCTTCTTATTTCATCAGTCCAGTTCTAATTATAACTGTTAACTGTAAAAGCGGCTATGCTTTCGGTTTAATATTTGGGGCACATCTGTTCCAAAACTACTTTATCATTACCATTCATATTTAAGCCTACTTAATCGGAATTACTGACAGGCAAAATTGCATTCTCTTTACTATGGCGCCGAACACATTGTCCGTTAACATACAAACTCTATTCAAATTCACCAGTATTTAAATATTTTATGCAGAAACATTCCATTCGAACATTGCCCATTTAATGCAATCATTCCCTAAACATTTTAAGTAACTTTCGCCGAATAACTTAAGCTACACAACAAAGACCACAGGTCTTAAACAGATGTTTAAGCAATACCATCCTGTATAGGGATAGCACTGAGGATGAAAACTTTCACCACTTTATTAAAGTAGCAAGTGTGTGTTAAATCGTTGCAACAAGCTGTTTAGGGTTAACAGGAATTCTTTTGTAATCGTCTATTTCATGCTAATTAAGTTGTTGCTCCTATCCCTCAAATAATAGTATTTGTGTTACTCATTTCACTTCCAAAACAACTGGGTTGAGATTTGGGGAATAGGATTCTTCATCAAAGAGGTAACTTCGGAAAGTTGGTTTATGGAATCATGTAGAAATCAGAACTGTCCAGATATATTGTAAAGTTGGAAGTGGACACAAAGAAAGTGCTCACACATTTCAAAAGAGAAAAGCTTTTTTTCATATTTTGAGTAACTAATTTAGATATACTTAATTTTTCCACTTATTAAAGAAGAAAACTCTTTCTTAGATCTGATTTTAACCCTCTTCTTTATTTCATATTATTTTTAATGTTGCGATAGAATTCACTTTTTCATTCCATTTCATAAAATATTTTTCAACATTTATTGGTATCTAATCTAATATCTTTAGTAACTTGTTCATTTTACTAATATTATATTTTCTTTCCTTTCACTTTTTAATGATATTTCAATTTATTGTCCACATATAATATAAATTACATATGTCGAATCATTTTAATGCTATAAAATGCACATTTTGAATAAAAAAAACAAGAAAGTGACAATAATAGACAATGTGTAATTAGATGTTTGTTTAAACAAACAACTATATTTGTAAACAAATTTGTTTCAATTTTTGCAAACAAAAAAATTGGTCACAAATAAAACAGCTGAAATGTCTATGACAATTTGAATTTTAAGTACATTTTATTCTGGGAATTATGAATAGCATAATAAATTGAAATGAAATTCAACCAAATTTTTTGAGCGAATAAGGTGGTCATTAAAAGCGGTTAGTTCATAACAATATATCAAGATAGTTATACGAGTAACAACATACAGAGTGCGTATCGTTTCAGACGAAATTTTTTAATACTTAACCATTGTTGATACTGTGTCCAAATCGCTCTTCTATCCACCATAGAGTGTATGATGTCTAATGCTGTTAATCGTAATAAGGTTATATGGAGCTTTTTTCTATCAAATATGCTTTTGAATAATAGTAGATTCACCTAATATGTAATTTCCGTTTAATTAATTCATTAGTCAAAAACAAACCTTGAAGTGATGTTTGCTTTTACTTTCGAAATCGCTAAAAGACGACATTAAATCACTGATATAGGACTATTTATAATGACGAAATGGGAAAATCCTTATATTGGAATGTAATAAATAAGAAAATTTTTCATCTAATGTTCGCAATAGTTTCATAGCTTTACCCTGAAAAGCTACTAGAGCCGGTGTTCTGGCATATCTTCTCCTTGATCTGGGCGTCCTGGGTTCGAGTCCCGTTTCGGCCATGGTTGTTCTGTCTGTGAGATGTGTGAATGTGCCCTCCTGTAAAAAGGGGTTGTGCAAGCGAATGAGTGATGCGTGAATAGCAAAGTCGTACTCTTGGACCTAGTTGGCGCTACTAAAGAAACAAGAGACGCTCCCCCACCGGCTTAAAATCGCTGTCTTCGTAACAGCGGGCTTGTCCATGGCAAGTGCCATAAGAAACAACAACAACAATGCTACTAGAAAAAAAAATTAAAGCTTTCCAGGTTTCTCAGTTTTTACTTTAATTGCAATCATACAGAAACTTCACTTTAAATTTTAAAAAAATTACGATACTTTTCACATGCATCAAGAGAAGTCACAAAGCCTGATGAAATTTCAATCCTAACAAATACCTAAATATGCGCCTCATTAGTTCAAATAAGAAAATCGCAAAAGCAGCACCACTCTAATTAAAACGCGGATACCTGAGACACCTTACATGTTTCGAAAGTTTAAGCAGACTTTTTAATAAAGCAGCAAAAAAGCGTATGTTTAAGCAAACATCATTAAATAGTGAATAAATTGCCAATAAGTGTGTTATTAAATCGCATCTTTCTATCGATAATTAACAAGCTTTCTGCAGCTAACAAGTGTTTTAGCATAACAATGAATTTAAAAATGTTAAAAAATAATAATACGAAAAAATAAAAATTCGAGTTTGACGCTTGATGCAACAGGTGATTCTAATTAACATTAATGAAGCAGGGCGAGAAAAATTCCGAAGCTCTTTTTCTTTTTAGATGAAAGATTTTGAAACGGATCAAGTTTAAATATTTCAAATAAAATCATCGAGGGAAAACTGAATAATAATTAATAGGTAAAACTGTGATTAGAGACACAGAATTTAAAATAAAAAGTAGATAATTAATTTTATCCCAAACACAGATGGTTATAATTTGAGATTTCCTTAAAGCTAGAATTTTTTTTCTCTCTTCAGTCTCCCTCTTTTGGAAAAATCAAAAAAGTCATCTCTATTCTACGTATTTCATCGATACGTAAAGTTGTCGCAATTATCGTACGCTTAAAAAGAAATGACTTCGTAAATCCTCACTAGATGGCGCCGAAACTGCATGAAATTGAATTAACATAAAATAAAAGAATTTTATTGTTGAAAGATGCATTCGGAGCTGTAGAATGGTAAACTATTTCTATTGAAATTCGTTTTAACTTAAAAATAAGCGTGTTTTTAGATTGGTAGGACGATATAATAAGAAAATGTTTTGACTGTGTTCAAGGTAGTTTCAATGGAATGGTTCATTTTAACTACGTTACTATGAAAGTTCTCATTTTGAAAATATGTTTCATTAAATTTCTTTTTAATATTCTTTTCAATTAGAAAACAAGTTGTAATAAATAAATGATGCAAAGAAACTTGGTAATATTATCTGCTGCAATTGAACGGCAATTTCAATTCAAAGATAAAGAATAATTAAAACTCATCCTGAATTTCCAAAAATCTGTGAAAGATATTCCATATGAGAGATTTATAATGGTTTTTCCTTTGAAAGGTATTTGCTTTTCGATAGTCCGCATCCTTACAAGATTTTTTTTTTTTTTGCTCTTCTTTTTTGCAAAAAGGTGATGTTTGGTGGGAAGGGGATTGTCATCATAAAGACCTGCCTGGAACGTCGATTTTGAAGGCTTTTTGATGCTGCTCAACCCTCGGAAAAAGCCTGCAAAAACAGGATTTTTTTTTTTTGAAAATTGATATTTTGTATCTTTTTCGATGTTTCTAATGGGAGAGGAATCCGAAGAGATCAAGTCGTTTGGAATAAAATCCTGTTTAGCTTCTGACGCATAGAAAGAAATAAAACAACTGTGGATTTACACAGAATTGAATGGGCACTGACTAGTAGTTCACAAGAATGTTGATCAGAAGTCATGAAACATTAATTCTACTAATTTAATGCGGATATAAAGGAAGAATTGTCAATTTCCTTAGTAAGGAAATAGCATGCTATCTCTTCATTGAAAAAATTCCACCTTTCTATGTATACATATGTATCAGACAACAGGACAATTTGCTCATCCAAGTGTTATAGAAATAACTTCAATGTTTTTTTAGCTATTTCCTGTCAACTATTATGACTTCTACATAAAAAAAGCATCTTGTTACTAACTGATGCTCTTTTATTTGTGGGTAAAGGAAGTAATCAGAAGGAGCTCAATCAGAGCTATAGATTAGATGGCTCCACAATATATAGATGGCGCCATAACTCCCACTTGAAGATTCTCATCAAATCTTGAGAATGTCTGATACTCATTTACTGCCAGAAAACTTCAAAAGAGTATCATCTTGGTTTATTTTTATCGTAAATTTGAATGATTTGGTGATAAATTTTTTGCGTCTAAACATTTTAAACCTATAAGAAACATATCATGTTTCAGATATGAATGAATTTTATCATGTAATAGTTTTAGTCATCTGATGCTCAAAGATTTTTGTACATTACTCTGGAAAAAATAGTGCAATCTCTTGAGTCTTGTGAAGTAAGAAAAGTCACTTTAAAAATATTTGTTTTTTAATAATTCTTTTTTAACGACTGGGCCTCGTTACTTTAATCTCTTATTTATTACAATTTTTAAAACACATTTTTTTTCAGCAAAACTTTTAAATGTGCATTTGTCACTCATTGTATCATATGTTAAGAATATACATGAGCAATAAATCAGAATCTTTTTGAAAAAAAAATATGATGAGTTATTGCATATATAACAAACAAGAGAGTGGTAAGTTTTAGTATTATATTTTGCAAAGATGCCAGATTCAACTGAGTGAGTTCAGTGTTCTGAGCGAATTTTTAGTGTCATGTAAGAGTTTCTGATATTTTAAGAATTCTGTAAAAGAATTCTGCATTTCTTATGCTATAAGAATTACTACAAGTGAAAAATAAACATTTAACCCTTTACCCGCAGAGTTGTAGGAGGAGTTACAGCTCATTGGGGCCGCAGGCCCCACCATCTGTAAATCTAAGAGAGTGAGAGCTTTGCGTGGATAGAACTGTCTTATTGGATTAGAGTGTGCACCGTTTATTTCTACTATTAAGTTGTTTGATTGCTATTACATGAAAGATGGGAGATCAGGGGCGGGAAACATTAATTAGTCAGGGAGTTACTGAATATTGGCAGCGAGTTGATCAGTATATGTACTTTATCAATATCATTATCAGCATTTTTATGTTTCCTATAAAGTTTCACAATGTCTTGTCCACCAAAGAATCGTCTGAACTCATTTAGTATATATTTGATTACCTCCAGTTCAATGATGTTATGCATGGGGAAGTGGACTTCTGCCTGCTCTTTATTGGCAAGATCCTCTGATGACATTTTTCCAGAAGGGGGTAGTTTGATCTGATATGGTTCATTGTTTACAATGCTTACATATGTGAGATTAGAGTTGACAGTTTTGTACTTAGCTATATTGACCGTTTTCCTGCGAAATGTATCTCTCCACATGATGTAACGCAACTCGCATTAAATCAAGTGGTGATTCCCTCTCATCACTTTGTTTGATGCAGAAATTCAATAAGGAGCGATAATTATTTCTTAAAAAAAGACTCAGCATACATTTGAAATATCGCATGTAGAATTAAAAATTAATTAAGTGTGTAAATATAAAAGCTTTATACTTAAAATTTTGTGTGTAATCGTTTAAAGTTAGAGGTAAGAAATTCCAAGCGCTACAAGACGTCTCGAGTTGCTTGTTCGTGAAAACAGCATTCTTCTTCTTGTATGCATCCGAAAACCGAGCCATCACTGAAAGTAGCAGTATCGACAGAATTTGTTGTGGCCGACTGCTATCTTTAGCATTGTCCATCCTTACACTAACCGATTCAATAAACTGACGTTTTCTTAGAGGTAACAGGCCCCCAATGGTGAAAACGGCCTCCAGGGCAAATGGTTAATAGACAATAAATGAGTTTAGAAGAATTTGGGAGAAGGGGAGATTGCTCGCCAATTATTTCATGTGCTTTTTATATATCGCTCACAAAAGAACAATATTGATCATATTATTCTCAAAAACAAAAACACTATTAATTTTATAAATGTTTGTTAAAAAATTGATACAAAAAAAATTCAGATCTTCCAACATTAATAAATAGCAAGTAGAAATAAAATGAAACTCGCAAAAAATGAATATACTTAAATAAATAAAAGAATTAACATTTTTGTGAATGGAATTTTAAGCATTGCTCTAATGTAGTAAGTTATGCAATTAAAACGAGGGAAGTATCCAATATTCTCACTGATCGTGAATGATCGTGTCAAAAGATTGAAGTTCATTATTTCAGTTCATATTCGCAATACAATAAAATTTGATTTAAAGATTTCTTTTAATTCGAAATTTTTCCAATACTTTGATTGCGTCATTTTGGGACACTCTTTAGTATATCAATCGTGTTAAGGTAGTTAGGTGACTGACTAGGTTAAAAAGTCGATTTTTTTTTCAAAAATATGAAATGTTTCAATGAAATATTCTTAATGTTCTAATAAAATAATTTAAAATGTGGTTCTAAATCTATTTTGTGAAAGTTACACAGATTTTTATATATACATGTATGTATGTTGTAATGCTATTTTATATCTTTAAAAGCTATTTTCTCATATTCTAATCATTGCTAGCACTGTCACACGAAAAACCTCAACCCAATGCATATTCTTTGTTCTTTAAAACCCAATGCATACTCTTTGTTCTTTAAAACCCAATGCACAATCTTTGTTCTTTAAAACCCAATGCATATTCTTTGTTTTAAAGCCCACTGCATATTCTTTGGGAGAATTCGTTTTAATAATATCTCAATATGTTCTGCAGTTTCTGAACTAGAAAATAAATCTTCTATTCGTTCAGAAACACTCTACAGTTTTTTAATGCATCGCAATGCGAAAAAAATTGAAAAGTTCGTTATTTATCATCAGGACCTCAATACTTAAAGAATGGATAAAAATGCAAATTCTTTTTCAGTTTGATAACTAAGAAATATATTTCTTAAGTTCCTTGGAAAATTTTAAGCAAATCATTTGATAAAACTCTAAACTGAAAGATTTTTTTATTTATACCTCTTCTTGTTTTAAAAAAATGACTTTTTTTTTCATTTTGCTGATATGCTTTAATTTTGTTCAGGCTTTTTCAAACTTTTTTTATGCAAAAGTTCAAAAATGATAACTATTTTTGAACGTTTTTCAAAAATTTCTTCCCAAGCGGTTTTTACCCCCTTTTTTTTAAATACCAGATTACATTATTATTAATATAATACCACTATTGTTAATTAAAAATAAATAATAAAGTAAGACGAAATAGGAACATTTTTGACTTAGTTTTCTGCTTCTGAGTGCTTATTGAAAGGCAGCTCTCTCTGACAAGAGAGATGGCCTGACTTTGTTGTCAAATTGAGTACGGCGTGCATAGAGACCGTAAAAGAATATTTTCCATGTGCTTTTACTGATCAGAGTCCTAATTTCTGAAGTCCTGAACTGATACGCTGAAAACGTGTCCTCGATTCCTCGATCTTTGATCGTGGACTTGTCTATCAACAAAATCATTTCCATCCAACTTATATTAAAAATATGGGAGTTATTGTCCAATTGATTGGGAAGTTTAGAAATTTTAATATATGTCTCTTTGTAAGTTGTGGTTCAATTGATTGTGAAGTTCAGAAATTTTAATTTCTGCCTTTTGGAAATTATAGTCGAATTGATTGAGAAATTTAATTTATCCCTCTTAATTTAATCACACTCTAGGACTCTTCCCAAAAAGCAAATTCTTTTGTTAACCAGAAAATATTCTTGCACCCCTTAGAAAGTACATTGAAAAAAACACTTATGAATCAAGAATCTTTAATTGAAGCAGAAAATGGATAAAAATCATGAATACTTAAAAAGTGGCAATCATCCCAATCAAAAAATCACATCTATCGTGTTAAGGAAATCCGATGGCATTCGAAGATGACTTTATCAATGGTAAATTTATCAATGGTAACTTCAGCGATGTAAAATCTATATATAAGTCCTGGACTTCATTTGTTATTGCTCCCCAACTCTCTTGAAGAAAATCAGAAACAAATTTGAATATTTCTTTATCGCCCCAAAAGATAGAAATCCAATAAAAATGATCTTTTGACATGCCGTGGAACACTATTATCAGCAACATTAAGAATTATTGAATTTTCAAAGAATTTTTCCATTGAAAATTCCATTGTTATTCCACTTACCAGTTTTAAAATTAAAAGGCCTTTGCCTCTCTTTCAAATTGTGTTTCAATTAATTTTTCTACGTCGATAATCTACTACATTAAAACAGAAAGATTAGAGCGTCGGTCGGGCACTAGGGCAATTCTTTAATGGCAATCTCCTCCGCCATGGATTGGAAGTATATTTCATGAATACCAGATGTCTAAAATGTTCTGAAGAACATACTTATAAAGAAGGTCCAAAGATCAGAATTCTGTACCCACTTGTATTAACTTTGGAAATCTTGGTGGGGATGCAAAAATTTCAACTAATACTAGGAAATAACTATCACAAAACTGGTTTCTCCTACTCAGACATAATTAACAGATTGAAAAATTGTATTGTATCTTCCTGAAATTGTATAGAAAATTAAACTGCTAATATGGAAGAAAACAAGTTTGCATTTATCAGTTATGAAATGTACTACTTTTTTATGTACTTGTACATAAACTTATTTGATATCCAATCATTAATAGCTGCAGTTATAATGGATGATTGTATGTACTGATAAGAAGTATGCTGGGATAATGTGAAAAAATAAATCCGATGAATTGTTTTCTCTTACACTATGGATGATATGTTAAGATTGAATTTTATAATTCTTTCAAACTATAAAAAATATATTTAATTTTATTTCTTTAACTCCTACTTACAAGACGTTGGTGCTTTGAGCGTAATGAGAGTCAAGTGAACTTTAGGCAGGACTCTCAAAGATCTTTTTTTTTGCATAAAAGAATTAAATTTATCCCAGAAATTTTATCTATAAACATTTCATCACGAAGAGAGTAGAACTCGATTTTAGCATGTAGGTAGTAACTTTACAAATGCTATTAGTGTCAAAAAAAAAAGAAAATATTATTGTTGACTTCCAGCGAATATCTAAATCTTACAAGTCTAAATATGAAAATACTGCCTTAACAGAAAATATAAATATAAATCTCCTAATGTAAGCATGATTTAATAATCCAACTTCGTACTTAGGTAATGTTTCCTCGAGATATATTTTCATAACATCAAAAAGAAGTGTTACTCTAACAAATTTCAAAGTTTGTGCGCTTATCCCCTTTCAGAATTTTAGGCATATCAACTTTTAGTATATGTTGCTAACTTTAACTTAGTATTTTTAGTTTCCATATACAATTGACCACAGAATAAAACTGTTTGAATGCTATATGAAAAGCATATTGTATATGATTGCATATCCTGATGATATTGCATGCCTCCTCCATTACCTTAAAACTAGAAATAGCGAAAAAAATTACCACTTAGCAATCAGTCTACTTAAATATAAACAAAGATATGCATGAAATGTTTTTGTACATGAATTTAAGTCAATTCATAACTGATTGCGATCAAAGTAGGATCTTCCATAGTTTAATGCTAACCAATAGAGAAACAAAAGCCAAATCATATGAAGAGTAAAATATTTTAGAATATAAGACATTAAATTTTTATTCCAAAAGAAATAGCCTCTCTGAAGTTAGCAAGTATTTTTATCGGCCAGTGAAATTGTGTTCCATTTCATGTAGTTCAGAATTTATTTTCCTATCAACTTAGTTTATCGGTTTTGGAAAGCTTAATAAGCGTATGATTACTTCATGATTAAAAATATTAATACGGGTTATTCATCTTTATGTATTTTAAGTTACTGTAATTTGATAAAATAATATTACCAGATAAGCTAACTTTTATGTTTTTATCCTTAATTCATTTTATTGATATAATCAAAAATTGTCTAAAATATTATTATTATTATTATTTATGAATTTTTTTTAAAAAATCAGAAGTGATTTTTCATTTTGAGTTATGAATAACTTGAAATAATTTAAACTAGTTAGTTAAGGTATCCGACTAAGTTTAAAGCATGAACTTGGATGAAAATTCGCATTTTTATTTTTTACAGTTTCAAAAAAATAGGTACGTTTCTGTTTCCAGATTTATTTTGTCTTTATATCAATTAGAAACCAAATTATAGCAAAATATTTTCACGCAAGTGATGCTTATTTATAAGTATTAAAAAACTTTCAATCCATTTTCAGAAGAACGAGTTTTTCCATAATTCTTCGTACGAGTATCGTCATATCTCAAATAAAAATTAAGATATCTTAATGAAATTTTTAATCAGTGTTGGTTCTTTTATGCTGAATGTAATTAAATATGGATTTGAATTTGAATACTGTCGAAGTGGATTTAATGTAAATATCGTTAAAAAAAATTCTAAAATTTAACAGATAATTTCATATACACTCATGACCATAAATTAATGATAATGCAAGTTCAAGAAAAGAAAGAGTCAGGAGCAAAACAAATGCGATTTATTTGTAAAGCCTATTTATTAAACAAAAGGTAAAGAGCAAAACAGATGCTATATATTTGATATCATTAATAAAAATTGCGATTTTTTTTGCTACCTGGAGAAAATTACAAAAAAAAACCCACCTATTTACAAAAACCAATATTGCATGGTTGGTATGATGGTTAATACATAGAATGTCTCTCAGACGGTGCAATACAGTCGGTACAACGCCTATGCATGCTGAGAATCAAATTATCAATCTGATCTTGGGGAATATTACATCACTCATCAGGCAACGCTCTCCGAAGTTCCGGTAGACATGTAGGAGGTGGTTGACGGGCTGCAACTCGTCGGCCAGGCATGTCCCACACATGCTCTAGTGGATTCACGTCCAGTGAGAATGCTGGCCAGTCCACACGGATGATATCCTCCGATCGAAAGCATTTGTCTATGATGTTTGCACGGTGAGGACGGGCGTTGTCATTCATAATCACGAATTCTGCGCCCATGGCGCACCGAAGCAAATGTACATGTTGATCCAGAATGAAGTTTCGATAAATTTGGCCTGTCATGGTTCCAATTTGAACATGCTGGTCAGTTATGAAACCCAGAATAATTCCTTCCCAAACGGGCAATCCTGCACCACCGTAACGGTGTTGATCAATGATGTTCTCTTGGTGGTAACGGGTACCTGGCGCTCTCCATATGAAAGTTCGGTGAGAATCAGACTACAAGCTAAACCTGGACTCGTTGGAAAACGTCACACAAGCCCACTGTTGCAGTGTCCACAACGCATGCTCTCTACTCCAAGCTAACCGCAGACGACAGTGAATTACAGTAAGTAGAACACATCTGACAGGCATACGAGCATATAGACCAATCTGCTTTAATCATCTGTGCACGGTCTACCTTGAAACTGTCGTACGAGTGGCTGAAAAGAGCTGACGAGACAGCTGATGCTGTGCTCCATCTGTTTCTTTTGGTAGTAATTGCCAAATACCGGTCATCATTCGGCTTTATATCTTGGAAGCGACCTGTGCTGTAACATCTACTCACATTACCGTCATCTTGGAATCGTTGCCAAAGCCTAGCGATGACACTCTGGGCGATTCCAAATTCCTCGGATACCTCCGGCTGGGTGCGAACACATTCCAGACGGCCGATAATTCTACCACGTAAAAAATCATCCACATGCGTCCTTTGTGTCATAACTATTGCGAGCAATTTTACTCCTTTGCCTGTATTCCTTATACATCACTCTCTTACACTCTCCTCATTGTGACGTACTATCGGTGTCATCTGGTGGCTTCCTTCAATTTGCATATGATTTTTGAAGATGTGTGTTGTCATTTTGCGGGTGATATATGTATTTTAGAGTTCAATTTCCGCGTGACTCTGAATTATCCTTAATTTATGGACATGAGTATATTATACACACACATTTTATTTTTATATATAATTCTTAGTTAATAGTTGTTACACTCTGAGATATGTTACATATGAACGTTAGAAAGAAAAATGAAAAACTATAACATTTTTTTCTCTAGAACAACACTATCTTTTGTAAATGAATGCTGAAATCTACATCAAAATATACTTCTTCAAAATCTACGTAGATATTTTTTAAAAAGTCTAATTTTGTTCATCATTTTATCCTTATATTAATAAAAAATATAAAATAAACATTAAAATATTTTTTTGAAAATCCCTTTCGAACCTAGTCGCATGTATTAAATAAAAATAAGCCAATAAAATTTAATGATACTTTATATATATTTTATATGAATTTGTTATTTGTAGGAACACTTTTGCATTCTTTAATGCAATAGCTACATTTTGCTTTGCTGTTTTATTGATTTCAGCATGAATTTTCTACCTTTCATTCATACCAGAAAATTCTATCACTGAAAACTTTTCCATCGACTTATAAATTATTTTTATTTCTGTATTCCATTAAACTGTCACACAAAACCAAACTTGAAACAAAAGGAAAGAAAATGTCGAAATCCATTATGTACCGCAATATATATCAACAATAAGAGATTGGTCTTAGGTTTCGACATTGAGGTCCCCCGGGGTAGAGTCAGGGTGGTGGAGACAATTCGATGCCATCCCCATACTTTTATTTCTATTGGCTACTCATCATAAAATCTGTGACAGCTTGAAAATATATTGGTTATGATTTTTTTCTGCCATGGAATCGTGATCTTTGGGGTGTGACGAAGTTAATATATCTGCTATGATGGGATCCCGTCTATTCATTGAAAATCAATGAGCTCTTTTTTATACCATTTTCTTTGTCGATTCTCTCTTTCCTTTAAATTCTCGAGATAAAATTGCTGATAAGGGAAGATGTTTTTCGATGTGTGTACCTACCGAAACTAATCTAGAAAAGTTGGAAAATGTAGTCTGATACTCCAAATGTCTTTAAAAGGATTGAAAACATTTGCATTTAATTGCTGATTGCAGCTCCTCAAAGTCAAATGGTAATGTTTATTTAATTCTCTTTGGTTAACTGATTCTATAGAAGGAAATAATTTCATGTTTATTATTTTATTACATTCGTATGTAATAAGATGAAAAAAGTAAATTTTAAATTCATGGATCTGAAAGGACTGTTTAAGAAATAAATGATATCTTTAAAATCAGATATAATAATTTAATAAAAATTTAAAAATAATTCTTTTGTAAATAAACATTCGTAGATATGGAAGAAACTTTTTATCCCATGAAAAACCAAAGAAATTTTTTATACATTTATTTTTTTGTTGTTTTTTTTAATAATTTATATTATAGAAGAAATTAAAAAATAGAAACTCCTCGAGCAATCATATTTCGATGCAATTCATATTTTCCAATTAATGATACTCAACAAGGTTTTTTCATAGCCTATTTGGGAATGGATTTTGAAATTTTGCCTGCTTGTGTAAACTAAATATATATTTTGAATTTCATATAAATGGAAAGAAATAAAATGTAAGAAGAAATTCATTCTATGTAAGGAACTCCCACACAGATTGATTAGTTTATAAATTAACCCAATTTTATAAAATAAAAAAATCTGGAATGTTTATACAATACAGTCATAGAATTTAAACTTACATGAGATACAATGCAATTAAAACTAGTTTAATCAGGATATTATGAATAGTAACAAGATGTATATTTTAATTATCCACATTCCTTTCCCAAATTTAAATCACATTTTCTTCCGTAACGAAAATGTCTGCAATAAATTATACCAATTTTTAAAACTCGATGCCAGTTAGAGGAATTTTATAAATATCTACATGTGTGACTTAAAAAAATAAAACAATTAAGCATTTTTTTTTTTTACGGAATCAAATACATCAATTCAGGAAGATTATATGTGATATAATAGGAAAGGATAATGCACAACTTTTATTTAATGCTATAGAAACACCAAAACGTTAGTAACTACAGAAAAACAAGATACGAATAATTAATTACTTTTTAATTGAATTTTGTTAAAAAAAATTAAGGATACTTCACATAATAGTCATAGTATTATACTTTTGCGAGATGTAAAGCATCTAAAAGCCGTTTAACTACGATATTATGAATAAATCAAGATATATAATTTAGCTATCCACTTTCCTTTCCCGAATTTTAATCAAATTATCCTTCATAGTAAATAGTTCCAAATTAATGAACTATAACAAGTTTAAAACTCGTTGTCAATAAGAGAAGTTATATAACCGTTTGAATCTGTTACTTAAAAAAAAAGGAAGAAAATTAATTTTTTTTTCTCTCTGCACTATCAAATGTATGCAATATAATATAGCAGAACTCCGCGCAACTGTAATTAATGCTGTAGAAAAGCAAGACACCAATAATCAACAATATAGAGGGATAAGACTCTTTATGAGGTAAATGAACATAATAGACGAGTTTCAGGAGCAGTTATTTCATTATTTTCTAAGTTCCATATTTGACAAGACGAAAAGAAACACACGATATTCTCTTATTATACAATCTAATTATAACCCCCAAGAAGGATCATGGGAAATATACCTTGATGTTTATAAGGTAACGCCATCTGTTGTATCAAAAGAGAAGGTAATACAGTTATGTAACCATTCCAACTATTTTATAAATCTAAAAATTTTGTTACTTTATAAATTTCAAAAGAAATAAAGATGGATGTTAACTCTTTCAGTTGTCAGATAAGTTTAACAAAATTTCTAAACAAAATGTCATATAAAATATCCATACTTCAGCAAAATGTTAGAAATTATTCGTTGTAATGAGAAAAATAATAATGAAAAAGTCCCATTTCTAAAACAATTTTATATAAAAGCAAATTATTTTAAAGAAAATATATGTTTGTTTAGCTCAGAAAGGAATGATTCTCCGGGAACAAAGAAATACAAAGAGTATCCCTTTAAAAGTATTATTTCAGTATTATTTCACGCCCCAAATGTCTATCCTTTAAAAATGGAGTTTTGACAGGGGTTCTTTTTCGCAATCGTATCTAGGATGTCACACGTAACATTACAACGGGAGCTTTATTCGTGATTTCACGCGTGAAGTATCATCGCGAACCTGTCGCCTTGTTTGATTCGAACAAATATCGTCAGCAAACTTTCTGGAAGGCATTTGCGTTCAACCGCAATTCGATGGCATTTCTTTTGTCCCCCTCAGGTAATACCCGTCGTTAAGCTCAGTGGGAAAGACAAATTCTGCTCTAGGTTCGCTCAGCTGTTATTCAATTACTACTAAAGAGAGCTTAACGCACAACCAAATAAATATTAATTCCAGTAAATAATTGATACGGACGAAATCCCTTTGTAAGCAATTGCAATAGAATATTTGTATTTATGTAAAATAAAGTATTTGATTTTAGAAAACATCCGAATGGTTTTTGATCGTTTGAAGCGTTTTAATATTTTCTACAGTATTCAATTCAAAATTGCGCTATGTACTACTTCAAACATTTTCATTTGAGAGTTTCTAATGTTAAGTAAATATGCAAACTTTTAGAGCAATGAATTTTTATCATTTTATGTTTAGTGAAATAAAATAAACAGTTGGGCTATTCTTTTACAGAGAGGGTTATACATTCACTTTGTTCATCGCAAATATGTTCTTACAGATATTTTGAAATTGAGGTACCTTACTAGATTCAGAGAGCATTTTTCAAAAAAAATTTAATTTTTATATGATTTTTTATTAATATTAGGATAAAATAATGAATAAAAGTGAAATTATTTAAATTTATATGTAGCTTTTGAAGAAAAAGCACATTTTAATGTAAATTTTAGCATTTATTTGCAAACATTAGGATTGTTCTAGAGAACAAAATTGTTACAGTTTTGCATTTTTCTTTGCAACATTACATGTGTAACATATTTTAGAATGTAATTGATCTAATAATCTAGGAATTATACTCAAAGATAAAATGCTGCATGAAAACATCATCTTCGGTCTTTACGAACGAAATGACATCAAATTTCTCTGAACTAATGCAAAAATCCCTGCAAATTAATAAGAATAAATTTTTACCGCCGTATCAAATATTTATTTCGCGCTAAGCAATTTAGCAAAAATTTCAAAATAATAATGGCCATAAATGTTCACTTGATCGTTGCATGCAAATATAGTGCGAACATTTTCAGTAGCGTGGCGCAGATAAATGGTTAGAGATCAACATTTTGATTAAATCTTCTCTAACCAGCAAATTTAAAGAAGGTGAGAGCGTTCATAGGCGGAGGTTTTGTCACAAGGAATATTGTTTGGAGCGCCGGCGCCCGCAGGGCGCCATCTCCCGGAATTTTTGTCAAGCTGGATTTTGACTTATGAAACTATTTATATATTAAAAACTAGTGGTGGTGAATATAGCTCTGCGTAAGATTATATATTTAATTAAAATATTTTATTAATATTGTTATTTTTAATAATTTAATTAATTTATTGATATCAATAATTTTAATAATATTTAAATATTTTGCATGCGTGTCTACATACACTAGATGTCTTTTTGAAACACAGCTTATCTTTGTATAAGGAATAATTTAAAGGAATATTTATAAAGTAGTCTCTTTGTTGATATAGGGAATAGAATCCTATTAAATTGCGCTTAACTGAAGAACCTCATTCCAAAGACTTTTAATAATAGCAATAATCTTTGGCACCAAGCGAAAACTTTATAAAAAATATTCATTTCATGAAATAAACGAGAAATACATTTTACAAAGTGTCTTCCAACCCTCATTATAAAATTTCGAACAGCATTAACGAGTTTTGATTGCCCGCATTACAAGAAAGAAAGAAAATCTCCAGTAATGAACCGCAGTGATGCAAATGGCTTCTTATTGTTGAGATTCAAGATTTTCGAAAAATAAGCCAAATGCCATTTCGTTTTCCATTGTTTGAGTTTGATAATGCAGTATTTTCTTTACCGTACAAAATATATCAAATAACTTCCATTGAATTTTGAACTGCATTTTAAAGGTCATTTAATGGTTATTAATCATCAGTAAGTTTAGAACTACAATTTAAGTCTGCAAAGTGTTATCTAGAGTAACTTTAAAGGAAGTAGTTAATGGACGAATTTGATTCTTTTTTCTTTCATTTGTCTTATTTGTATCATGTAAAACTTTCAAAAGCATGTATATTTCAAAGTGTAATACTATAAAAGGAGAAATGGCATACCCTATTTTTAACATGTTCGGTTTATTTAGGTTGTTGAGTGCTGAATACTAGATTTAAAGAAATATTGCTCAATGATTTTTTCAAAACTCCACATACTTAAAAATTTTGTGTGGAAATTGATGAAATTTTTTTGGAATAATTTACTTCACGGATTCGTCCTAACATACTAAAATATTATGGTGACAGATTTTTTTTTTCAATTGGAAACAAGAATTCTACAATATTTACATAAATAAATGTTATAAATCTGTCTTACAAACAAATGTCATAAATTTAAATCTACAAAACTGCGCATTGAAATCAAGGCAACCAGCCTCCTGTAAGCAGAAGCTTACAATGGGGTTAAGTTAAACAAAAACAGGTGGACATTAAACAACGGCATATCGTAACTTCGTTTGGAACAAGTATCCCTTTGGAACAATAATATCCCTTTAAAGTCTTCGGAAGTACTCAGCTTTCAATTTGATTTATGCTGATTCCTCGAGTTTGCTTAATAAATTTTGCAAATCACCGATTTTATGTCCATTGAATTTCTTTCAAATCACGTTGAACTTAAACATTGAGAATTCAAAAATTTTACATTTATTAAAGCTTTCCGTTGCTTCGAAAGTAGTCCTAAAGCCTTTCTGTGATCTCATTTTCTGGACCGCGGTGGTCTGGTGGTAAGGTCTAGGCTTCGGAACCGGAGGGTTTCAGGTTCGACACCCGATTCCAGCGAAGAACCGTCGTGTAAGGGAGTCTGTTGCACGTTAAATCCGTCATGACCAAACGTCGTCCCTCTGGTATGCAGAGGAGGGTGCCAGCTCAGGTGTCGTCCTCGTCATCTGATCGCGGTTCGCAATTACGAGGTCCGGCCCAAAATAGCTCTAGTGTTGCTTCAAACGGGACGTTAATATAACTAAAGTAAACTAAATCTCATTTTCTGAAATATTTCATCACTATAATTTGAATTTTTAGACTGAAAAATTCATCACCTTTGAACGAAAATTAGTAGCAAGATATGTGATAAATTAATTCAACAAGCGAGTTGCATTAATCATTAATATCATAATTTTCACATTTCATTTGTCAACATCATCAGCTTTCTCGCCTTTGTGAAAATAAAAAAGTAAAATACGATTAAAATCTTTTTTTCTCTCCACCTTAAAATTACCTCCATATAAACAGCTTTGAAGAAAATTTTGCATTATTTGAGTCCAAAGTAAGATTATAGTTCCAGATAGCTAATATCCAATGAAATAAATAGTATAACTCCTGGAAATATCCAAAAAAGTAACTTTGTTTGTAAAAGATACAATTATTTTTGTATCAACAAAATAAATCAATTTTTTAAATTATTACTTATTAAAAAATTTTAATATTTCTTTAATGTCTTGATAATTTTATTTATAACATATAAACACTTCCTCAGAGTTTCAAGCAGCTATGATTCTATCGAGAAATCTCTGTTTTGGAATGGTACTTTTAAAAATTCAAGGTAGTAATATCCGGTTTTTTTAAATGCGTGGCGCAATTTGTTCTTTAAAAATAGTTTTAAATATTTGTGGAAATAAACATGTTCTTCATTTTCTTAAGACTAAAAGAATGATTTTGAATAAATAATTTGCTTTTATATCCTTTCCCGTTTCTTTAAAACCGAAATAAATATCTTTATTTAGTTTTTGCGACAAACTCTCCTCCGTCTAGTGACTCCGATGCGATGACTATAACAAGAAAACATTTTTTCCATCACTTTTAAGTGAGAAAAATATAATTGAATTCATTAATCTCCTTCGTGAATTCAATTTTTAATTCTCTAAAATATATTCGCAGAAAATATTTTTATTCCAATTTAACTTTGTTGAAATGGTGATATAATAATAACAATAATGTGTTTCAGAAATTTTATTGAAACTTGATAGGATTAAAGATCGTCGAATTTGTTTTAATTTTAACATGACATCTTTCCGACTGTTACAAACATCGTGTTTATCACAGCAAACAAAATCAGGTAAATGTTAAGGAAGAATTATAGAAGATTAAAATATTATTTTTCTACCTGCATGTAACAGTTGCAATATTTGAAAGCAATATATTTCAATCATATATGAATATAAAATGCCAGTGCATTTCTTCTCGATTTGAGTGCTTTTTAGAAGTTGCTGAATAAGAGGAATCTTATTCAATAAAAAAATAATACGTCTTTTATTTATTATGAAATAATATATTCAGCATTCCAAAGCAATTGCACACTTTCAAAAAGAATTCTAAACTGAGCTACAATTCTATCAAAACACCTTTATTCATTTTTTGAAATAAAGTTCTGCGTTCTGACAGAAAAAAAAAAATGCTTCATTTTCCAAAAAGGAACTCTAAACTGCACTACAGTACTGCGAGAATATATTCACTTTTTATAGGAAAAAAAAATAATAATCGTCTGCATTCTAATAGAGAAAAATTCTTTAGCTGTTGCCAAATTTCGTAGCTAAATAATACATTTTTTGGAATCCGTATACTGAAAAATATTTATAAAGATACTCTTGAGGTAAGCAATGTAACATTTCACGCTTTGTGCTATTGAGGTGCTATATATGAGTTAGTTTACCCTTCTTCCAATTAATATATAGCGCAAAAGATTGAATGCGATTTCAATGATCCAAGAGGTTAGTTCTTGAAGTAACTAAGAGGTTCAACATTTTTCAATAGATCATAAATAAGCAATGAATAACAAAAGATGTGCAAAAGGTGATAAATCCATTATGCTTATTGCGCAATTTTTCGGCGAATATTTTTCGAAGTTATACCTCTAAATAATTCATGTTTCACAATTATTCTTTTCAAATTTTTTTTCCCCAAACCTCAAAAATGTATCTTGATTTTTAAATAATTAAAAATCTAATTAAGTTTTTTTAAGGTGCTCGGAGGTATCAATTCTTATTCTTGAAATTATTTCAACAATTGTTTTTAAGTCCAGAGAGTCGTCTAGCAGATCTCTAATATATAATTCGCTTTTATTATTAATAAGATAATCATTCCAAATTGAAAATGTTATTTGATGAAATTGAATATAAATAAGGTATAGAATGCAAGCTTAAAGGTTTTATTACAAATAAAAATTAATCGACTACTTATCACTGATTGTAGACATTATTGAATGCAGCAATTAATTCCTTTCCAATAGTGACTTTAATTAAGCCATTTCAGACATTTTTGACAAAAAAAAAAAGTTCCGCTTAAAGATTCTTTTTAAACTTGTATCGCAAGTTAGTATCGATTTTTTAAAGAAAAGAAGTAAGCCCATTAATCGGTTGAATGCGTGTTTTAAGCGACTTCCTTTTCCTTTTAAGATTACTTTAGCAATTGTTTTTTTACTATCCCCCTTCAAAAAAAATACTTTAGCTTATTATTTTTTTTAGTAACAAACCATAAAAAAAAACGGCATGATTTACTAAAAGGCCTTTTATATTTTAGTATTTAATCTATACAGAACAGCATGGCCAGTGAAGGCAAAGTATTGGATTATTACTTGTCTGTATTGAAATCAATACACCTAGATCCCTTAAAAACTGCTCTCTTTTATTCTTTAGATTTTGTTGTTAGATTTCACTTTATTTTCAAACAAGGCTACTTTATTCAATTTTTTTCTTAATATACCTTTTTTTCATTTAATTCTTCTTTGTGAAACTTTTCAAAGGATATTTTTTTTAAAAAAAAGGACTTGGTTAGAAAGATTAACAATCAATTATGTGAGAATGATTGATTTTTACTAACTGTAACTTTGTACGTAAATAACTGCAAGTTAGTTGTTTCTGTTTTACTATAATTTATTGATTTAGTTTTAAAAAATTTGAAGTAAGTTATCTAAATGCTATAAAAACTGTTAAATATTGTACATGAGATAAGCTATAGTAGAGTACAATATTTTTTTTTTAAGTACTTAAGGAAAAATATGAAAACATTTAGAAAGAAATACTGAGAGAAATTTTAATGTCTTATTTCAATGTCTGTAGGAATTTCAGCAAAATTTAAGTCATCAATTCAAATCAATACAATCATCAATTTATACAATACAGAAAAGTCATCAATTCATTTTATAGAAAATTTAAGTTATGATTTTGTGTATTTGGATTTTTTTATTTAAATAATACTGATTTAATGAAAATAATAATAATATAAGTTACATTAATTGTTGGTTACTACTCTGCTAAAATATTTACGATACCATGCAGCCATGCAACAGCTCAACCGCTTTCAGCGTGACGCAAAAACATGGCTGTCGAATGTGACAAAGACTATCTCAAATGCGCATGCGCACTAAGAAATGCACCATTGTGCCTAACCACTTATAATAAAGGTGGGCTTTCACTCAACTTCTAAAAAAACGCGTCCGCAGAGGGATTGATTTATGTTTGGCACAATTTCATAAGATAGATTCAAGTATTCCCTGCTTGGCTATAAATTGCTGTTTTGGCACCCCTCGTTTTTTTTTCTGCGTATTGTATCAAAATGATGGATATTTGCACAAAGGGACATGATAAAATAAAAAAAAGGTATACATACCTAAATTGGAAAACTATAGAAAACAAATGGCAAATAAAATTTAAAAAACACACACAACCACGCATCTGAAAGAACAAAGAGAAAAAAAAAATATCGGAATTAAGAAAGTAATAAGAAATCAATTTTTTCAAGCCATAAAAAAAAAAAAAAAAACCTTTTGCCACATTCTACAAACGCATGCTCAATAAGAGAAAATTACAATACAGTGGCATGTTGTTGTCCAGTTGGGACAAGTACTTCCCATTGACCGAACAGAAAGTTTCATCCTTTCTACGCATGCGCTACCTACTGGCCATCTTATAACCGGCCAAGTGTAAACCCACCTTAAGTTAATTAGAGTTGTTCTTGAGAATGGCGAACCTTAATTCCTCGTAATGATTGGCATTCTTTGTGAATATATGTTGATGTTTTGAGCATAAATTTAAATGTATTTGCAAGACATTGTGATCCCATAGTGCCACACACGGCTCCAAACGAGAGATGTGGGCTCAGTAAAAAGTTGTAAAGCTATTTTATCCACATTCCCACTTTGAATGTGTAATGATTTCTCAGAAGTTCAAGATTAGTTTTGTTCGTTAATTTAGTATTTAAAATGACGTTGTATCGATTTATACTCCAAACAACAACAGTTAATCGATTTATCTGAACAACAACAGTTGAATTTCAATTATTCTTTATCTCATTATTATTTTATTCAAAGAATGATCATCCACATGCGTTTTAGTATTCGCACGTTAAACGAAAAGCTTTTATTCCTGTCTAAACAATTTTTACTTTACTACAGTGCTCCTCTATTCAATAAAACCAAAATCAATATAATCTCCCGAACCACCAGTCTCAGAAAACGCCTTGCAATTGCACCAATTATTCAATTAACGATTGCGTCCGGAAACTATAACCACGGTCAGTTTCTTTCCGGGTTCTTTTCTTTGCCGGGTTTTACGGTTTATCCAGTTTCTGAAAAAGCTGGAAATCCTTTAAAAGCAGTCCACAGTACCAGATCTGCTTCGGAACTTTAAAAGTTTACGATATCCGTCGGCGGCTTTACGAGCTTCGGAATGTTTTACGACTATTTGGTCGTCTAATTCACCGAGGACTTTACGATGCCTCGAGCTAATTCCTTTGACCTCCCCCCCCCCTTTTTTTTATCTTGCGGCTTCACGAGACAACATCTCTTGGTGAAACATTCTGTTGCATGGCAGTAGGCGCTTTCGATTAGAACGTTTCGTTCAAAAGAATTTGTT
>JAPMOR010111739.1:43492-60368 GCA_026543865.1 Argiope aurantia
ACTGAAATATCTTTAAAACGTTGCGTATAAAAACAATACAATCTCGATTAGATCAATTGGTACAATCGAGTTTATTACTTTTTTTATTTCCCGCATATTTTATATAGAGCAATTATTGTAATTTTGGACACTTCTCTTGGTATTATCTTTGAAAATATTTTAGAGCAAAATTGTCTTCTACGTATCTTAAAATTAAATATATTTTTCGAGTTATTTTAATTTAATTGCCAAACAATTTTAGTCGAAGTTTAATTTTATTAAATATGCATCTAGGTGTATTTTAAAATAGTATCTTTAATTTTTGCAGTTAACTCAAAACTACATTCATTGTTTCTAAAAATATTTAACCTATTTTTTTCCATGCATTGATGTTAATAAAGATACAGAAATTTTAATTGTTTTTCAATGCATGGTTTTAATAATTTTTTAATATTATTTATAACTACAGATACGATAATGTATGAGAACTAGAAATTTATGCAAATTTCTTTATTCCTGATACAACTGATCTTTAATGAATTATAATTGGATGCATAAAATTATAACTCTTTTAGCACGAAAAGTTTCTTTTTTTTATTGTCTTGTACCAAATATTTTACTGAATCAGAAAACAAAACAAAAAAAATCTCTAAGATAATCGAAATATATTGAAACATATTTGAAACTACATAAAGAATTACAAAGCTTATTTATTTCAAATATGATTTTATATATATTTTATCAGCATATTTCGATTTAGCAGACAATTTATGGGTTGAATGAACATAAAAAAATAAATAAATAAAATATTTTGAAAATAGGCTTAAAATTTGATTGAATTTTGATTCCAAATATAATTTGTCAGAGCAAACCTAATTTTCAATACCATTTTAATTTCATTATAATAAACAAGAAAAAAATTTTATTTAAAAAAAATCAGAATTATCTAAATTTAATAGCACATATAATCGAGGAGGCAACACGTTTTGACAAACTGACAAAATCTGACAGCAAGATGTATTTAAAATTTGTTCCAAACAGTAGTTTTGAATTTCTTTTTAATTATTTCTTTCAGTGATTTCTAATCTGAAGAGCCAACTCCCATGACATCTATCCTCAGCAAAGATTTCTCATGTAAATTTCTCGAAATGAGTAGTCATTTGAGTTTTGAACAGTATCGTCAAAAATCCAAATGACTCCATATTTCCCCAGAATAGTGAAAAACTTTTTAAAGACCATTGAAGCAGATAGAAGAAAAACTGAGCCGAGTTATAAAAACGTAGCCTTTTAGTATCGCTGCCATCAGTGTGGTCGTTTTGAGAAATTTTAGTTACGATTATGAATACCAGAGGGAGCTGTTTTTAATAGCAGCCGAGTTTTCATGTCTTGGAGAGCAATTGCAGTAAAAATGATCAACAAGGGGAAAAATATGCTTTTGAAATGAGAACCACACCGCTGTGTCTGTTTTCTGTGAAAAAAAAACTTTTGATGTTAATGAATTTGGGAAGAGATTGAAGCAAATAATCATGATCTTGGGTCATAAAAGTTTTAATTGGCATAATCATCAAATAATTTTGAAGCTAAAGATCAATTAATATAATTTAGCTCAAAATATTGAGATTTCACAGGAAAGCGTTCACATAAAAGAATACTACAATTATTTCAAGCAATATACCTTAAAAATTTCAAATCTAAAATGAATATAAATATAAAATCAAAAATATCAAAATCTGAAAAAATATTTACTAAAAATCAAATCAAAACCTTAGAATTTAAAAACTCAAATATGTGGTTGGATTGACTTGAAAGAAATAGATATTTCATTTTAGTTGAATGATAGATATTTTCATTCCATTATGGTTGTTATGCATATGACAAAGATTACGATGAAGATTAATCTCATAAGTCATATTTGCTTCTTGTTCTTTTCTCGCATTTGGAATACTCTTTGACGGCAAGCTATGTTCAGCTGATATGCGTCATCTGTGATCTGATATTAAAAACTAGTGTGTAGCTAAGTGAAAAAAAAAAAATTCTCGGCAAGCTGGAAGGCAAAGGTAGATTTACATATAAGTTATTATCATCCTTTACACCTGATATCCTTCACAAAGATCTTTTACATCTAATCAAGCAACATAAATTGTTGATGTTAGAAACAGTCAAAATTAGGGCTTGAAATCACTTTAAATACAAAAGTTGTTTGTCTTAATAAAGTGCTAATTTGACTAATTGGATTTACTTTTCTATCTTCAATATTAAGAAAGTTATAGCGAAAGGGAAATTACAACTCGATGATATATATTGTTACAAACCTGCAATTCGGCTTCCCAGCATAGTTTGTTCCATCGTCGGAAAGAAAGTTTTAAAGTCATCGGTACTAGACGGCGTCCAGGTGACGCGTCGAAGGTCCCAGAGCTTGGCGACAAACTTGGCGACCATTTGGCGACCAATTTGGCGACTTTGGTGCCAAAATAGATTATACCCGAAACTTTGAGAATTTTCCCGATCCGTCCAGTAGGAACCGAGATACGCCTCGAACGTTCCTGATTGGTTGAGAGGCTTCTAGCCCCGCCTCCTGAGACCTATAAAAGGGGCTGCAGCTGCCAGAGAAGTGAAGTCAGAGTGGACAGAGCGGAGTAGTCGGAGAAGTCAAAGACAGTGTAGACGGAATCAACGGAGCGGAGTAGTCGGAAGCGACGGAGTCAAGCTAGTGCTGAACTAAGCTGTGCACTACTGTCTGCAGTAGATTCTGGTTGTATGCTACAGGTCTCGGCTGAAGATAATCGTCTTCTATGCTGTATATAGTTGTCGTCTTTGTGCTGTCCTGTGTGTCTTCGTGTAAATAAACGTCGTTATTTTTATTCTACTTCTGCCTGCTGATTGAGCGTTCTTTACACCATATCACTTACACTACCCAAACGAACCCGGGTAAAGAAATTTCGTAACAATATATATATATATATATATATATATATATATATATATATATATATCATCGAGGAAAAACTACTTCAGACATTTTGTTTGCCGGAGTCTTCTCATGAAAAGCATTGCAATAGGTAATCTTCCTATAGGAATCTACCTAAAAATGAAATTGACATCATAGGTTAAGATGATGTGAAATTCGATTGTAGATTTTCTAAGAAGACAGTTTAACTCGTCTTTCAGTTCAATAAAACAATAGAAAAAATATCTCTAATAATTAAAATAAAAACAATTAATATCAATTAAACGCTTCCACGCATCATTAGAAATAAGTGAGTAATTTATTTAAAATATGCAATTTTATTATTAATTTTTAAATTTTTATCAGAAAATAAAGCAACAACTAAGTATAGGTCTAACATCAAATATATGAAAAGCAGGTATTCCATTGAGAAATAATGGCTGCTAGAAAAACATTAACAAACATATAAACATCTTCATCATTTCTAGAAGCGCGAGTTAAACTTTATTCTTAAGAGAATATTTATTTTTGCTCTAACATTTCATCACTCCGAATACACATTCATTTAATGCTGCATTCTCAAGATGAATAAACAAACCCCTCCAGAAACAGTAACAACAAAGTGATAAAAGCAATGTAAAAAATAACACGGGAAATGAAAGCTCTCTCAATTCTAATTTTCAGAGATTTCTTAAATAGTTTTCATGTGTTTTCCTGTTGATCTCTTGTAAGAGTTTTCTTGCTGCATTATAATTCCTCTTTGCATAATTTTCCGAAGCATTTGTTTTCAGGTTGTTTCTATTTTCTTGTTTTCTGTATATTTCTTTGAGAAAACTTCTATGTTGCAACCAGAGAGATGTGCTGAAATGAGTTTGGCTCTATACCACAAAGAGGAAATAAAAGTAAAACTTGCTGTTGTTGCATTAAGATTGCAATTTGCTTTTATTTTGGAAGAATTTGGGTTACTTTTTTATTTTAGAAGAAGTATTTTTTGGAATTAATAAATGTTTTGTCATGGTTGGTAATATTTTTCTTTGTTCTAAAGATTGAACATTGATCTCATAGAATTCTTTAACTTTGATGGAGAAAGCTGGAAAATAAATGAAATTTCAGACTGCATTCAATGTGAAGAAATGAAAAGATCTAGAAAAATGTTAGGGGTGAGGTTCTATACTAGGAAGAAATAGAATATAAATAACTTTTTTGTTGTTACATTCAAACTGAAATTTGCATACGTGTTGGAAGTGTTTGGGTACATATTCCGTGCATTTGAGGTAGAGTATTTTCTAAATAATGGAATGTTTTATCACATTTGATAATATCTTCTTACTAAGTGGGAACTGAATTTTGATTCCTACAGCATTCTTGATTTTTATGTAAAAGCTGAAAAATATATTCAGAGATATTTTGTAATGTATTCCATTCTTAAATATGTTGATATACATTCAGGAATGGATTTACTCTGAAGCATTCAGAGTGAATCCATAGACTTTTAAAATGAGGTAAAAATATCTTTATAAAATTAATCCTAAGATTATGTCGCTTTTAGTATCAGTGAAAAAAAAACTCTTTCATTAATAACTAACAATTGCTACGAAGATTTAAAATGGAATAAATAGAAATGAAGATCCCAAAATAGCGTGAATTAAATTAAAAATATCGTCTGCATTCTGGTTCTCTTTTGAAATTCTTAAACACGTCAATTTATGCATTCATCCGAATAATCACTACTATCACTGTCATTTTTTGCTTTTAAACACTAACCACCTAATATCTCGTTTAATACTGACAAACTCTAGATAATACATCAAGCATATGCTTAATTTTTTAAATTCTTTCACCTATTTGTAATCCAAATAAAGATAATTCCGAATAACATTTAGTAAATTGAGAGCCTTCATCCTTTTAACAAGAGATTTTGAAGTGAAAAAAATAAATCAAAATGTATACGTTGCTTTTATTCCTGATTTTTTACTATTAAAATGTATGATTCTTCAGAAATCAGTCAATGCAATCCGTTGAAGATGGTTTATACAGGTTGATCATAAAATAAATTGTCCTATACAAAATATTTTGAAACTACAAGATTCTTATCAAAATTTGCACACTCACTTTTAACGTAACTCTCAAAGTATCTTATGATATTAGTTTTAAATATTTTTTAAGTAATATGCTTTTCATTCCTTATTACAATAAATTTTATTGCAAAGCCAGAATAAAAATTTTTAACTATCACAAAACATATTTGTAGCCCACTTATACTTTATATATACTACACTGCCTCATTTTTAAAAATTTTATTTTGATTTTGTGCAGAAAAAAATATTTTTTTTTCGCTTTTACTCGTTTTGTATGCAAGCAAAAATCCAACCTAGCCAGAGGTCATGCGGGAAACTTGATGGGGTCAACGATGAACAGCCCCACATAGACAAAGGAACAAACGACATTTGATGACATCGGACATTTAAGCACAACAAAGAACCCTCTAAATAAAACGCATATTGGTACAGAAAAAAAAGAATAGAAAAATATTACATTTTAAATTACATATTAAATTTTGACACATTAAAAATGCATAAAATACATTAAATGTACGTTACCTTTTAACCTTAGGTGACAACTAAATACAAAAACTTTGACAAAATGTCCTGAGCAAAACTCTTTTTTTCATATATTTTGAGTTTATTTCATTACTTAAGTAGTACTTATGCAGTAAGTATTACTTAAGTAGTAATTTCTGCGTGGAATTGCTTATATATATTTTAACTTTAACACTTTACAATTAGTTTTGATAACATTTTTAATAACAATTAATTTCATATTTTGAATCTACTTGATGAATTGCGACAAAATGCCTGCAAACAAAAGACAATTAAATCCATTTCAGCCACAGACACAACTACACTATCAAAAATCGTTTACAATTAAAAACCGTATCTACATTATATCTAAAGTTATAAACATATAAATAAATCGAGTTATAAAATCTGCACTATGTTTAAAGAGAGCATTGTCCTTCAGGGGATGTTTCATTTCACTGCAGTACTTCATTTCACTGCACTGAATTTGCACTAATTTAATAATGGAATCTTGGATACGAATTGGGAAGAAATGCAAGGAAAAAATAGCATCAGAGAAAATTATCTGAAAATGTTAACCTGATATAAGCAAGATAACATTAGAGAATCATTTGATAGAACCTCTGAATAAATTGTTTAGTCAGACTTTTCTGTTTCATTTTAAGGTAGTTCTTTTCCCACGTTTTTATTATATTTCACTAAAATATTGTTTACCAATGGATTCCAAAAACCCTCCGAGCTTTTGCACATGCTTTAGGATGGGTTTAATTCTTCAAAATAGGGTTGAGAAGAATGACGAAAGGAGGAGATGTTTATATTTATCAATAAAGTAAAAAAAAAAAGGATTACTCGTAAAAATAAAATAAATAAATTTTGAATAATGATTGAACAAAAAAGTATCTAATAGGGAAAAAATAAAGGTCAAAGAATGACGAAGGATTCCAGAAATGCTCTCGTCCTTTCGGGTCGCACCCCTTATTGAGATAGAACCGTCGAAAAGTGATAATCTTAGAATACTGAAACGAGCAATACTTCCTGTGTTGTTTTCTGGTTCTTTAATGCATATTTCTCTCAACATTTTTCTTGATATTTTTCCATGTGAAAACTTTAATAAACAACTTAAGTTGAAAAAACAAACGAAGCATAGTATTTGAGAAAATACATTCATGTTCAAATGCTTACTTTGATTTTAAAGGCTTTGTGTACACACTTCTTTAAGTGATATGTTTTGAATCGAATAAATTTTAATTTATATATTTGTTGTAATTTTCTTTTCTGACGCACAAGAAAAGTAAATATCACAATATTTACTATCTTTTAAAAAATAACTTGATAGAGATAAAACAAACGTCATGCATTAGTTTATGAAAAACAAGCGCAACTCCTACATTTAAATTCGATTAATTTCCTGATGTAGAATCAAGATATGAAATACTAGCAGCCTTTGGCGACCAGCCGGTTCGCCAATCTTAATGTTCGTTTAAATTTTAATAATTAAATATTTTACGCAATTCCTACTTTAACAGATTCTTCATCGTAATATTTTAAAACTTCACATTTTGATAGTCATTTAATTCACTCTTAATATTATAAAGGCCTTCAGTCATAACGTAATATGTATGTATCTCTCTAATGTTCTGTTAGCTCTCGTAGAATGTATGCTTTAAATTAAAGTGGAAAGAATGAATCTGCAATTAATATAATAATATTTTTTACTGAAACAAAGCATTTTTTTATAATATGATTACTGATAACAGAGTCACTGAGTGCTTAAACTTTATGGCACTAAAGAATATCTTTCTTAATTTATGTTATATCTCAAGAATTTGTCAACAGATTTTTATGCAGATTCATCATGAACAGATCGATTAATTAACAATATTTAATTTATATAAAACTAAGAAAAACTAAGAAAATAAACAGAATCGTTTAAAATAATTGGTTGAAAACAGGTTTAAAAAAACTACTTAAAAAACGATGTACTTAAAATTATAAGCCTACACAAAAAATATATAACTAACATAAATACAATCGTTTGAGATGCATATTCCCACCCTCCAACGTCTATATCTACTAAGTTTGACAGATTTAGCTAGAGCATCAACACAAAGATACACGCAAACTCAAGCACACATTAATATTTATTATAAGGAATGACAAAAACACAAATTGAAAACATTTGAATAAAAACAATAAGTGCATACTCTTATTAGTGTTTATTTACTTATCTTTTAAATTTCAAAATTTTTGCTGGTATTTAAAATCTTCTTATATTTGCATTTAAAATCTTCTTAAAATTTGTATTTAAAAATTTTCTAATATTTGCATTTAGAATTTTTTTGAAACTTGCATTTAAAAATTTTTAATATTTAAACACAACAAAAAGTATCAATTCCGTGATAAATGCAACTGTAGCTTCAGGAAATATTTAAAACTATTTGTAAGGCCAGGCAGAGCCTATTTTTCTGTGCTATAACATTTCCTAATTTCAATTTTATATTTACCGTATGAGGAAACTTCGGGCACGACAAAATAAAATTGAAAACAGAAAGATAAAATAACAATAAGGCACAAAAAAATATTAAGAATAATATCACCAAGAAAACAAATTCTCGACAAATCTTGCAGAAGAAGAAAGCATTGTCTTCAGAGAATTCTTGACAGAACAGTAAATAAACAGTTCTTTTCATATCTTATAGTATTTTTCCACTTTTTTTAGATAGTTTCCTGACTTATTGCTTTCAGTTTTGTTTTTTCTTCTGGTTTTTTTCTGGAAGTTTTCCTGCTGAAGATTTTTCATTACTTCTGTAGTGGTGTGCTGACATATCTTTGGAGCTCCAAAACGCGAAGTGCACTTTGAGAGTAAACTTGTTGCTGCTGCATTCATGTTGTATTCTTTTAGTGTTCTTGAAGACAAAGGATGCATATTTATTTATTTTGATGGATATATTTCGGAAGGAGTTGATGGTTTTCTTTATAATTTACAATCCATTTTATCCTAAGAATAATAAGTGTATTATATCAGTATTCCATGTTACTTATTCAAAGATCCGGAAAATAAATAAGTGTTTGAAGATATGAAAATGATTCAAATATATTTTTCTTCAAATAGATCATGCGAAATATCTATCGAAATTTATATGTATTGGGTCTATATTTATGATTCCATTCTTTTTTTAAGTAAAAAAAAATACGTTTGTAATAAAAATTAAAAGTCCAGTTTTTCAAAATATTTCCCCTTAAACACTTTCAGATTTGTTCATCGTTCGAGCAAAGCGAATTCTCCTAAGAAAAAAAAAGCTATTTGTTTAGATGCAATCCAATTATCATGAAAATTTTTCATATCTAAGTGGGAATCGACTCTCTCTCCAGAAAGGGCCCTCTGCATGGAACGAAGCAGATAGTAGTCTGAAGGAACAACACCTGGGGAATACGGTGAGTTGGGGCACCACATCGCATTAAAGGGATTCTAAAGTTTCTTTTAACGGTTCTGGCAATTATTTGATGAGCATTATTGTATTGGAAAAGTCTTTATCATATTCTTTTGGCATTATTCTCGGTATTTCTCCTTCAATTGCTTCCTTCATATTGATTAACTGTTGCTTATATCATTGAGAATTGTTGGTTTCAACATGTATTCCTCCAGATCTGCACCTTCGATTTTTTTTTCTTTTTTGTGTGTTATGTATATTACTCTTTGTCATATGTTTCGAAATCATCATTTCTAAACAGCCAAAATCACTCTTTGCATGTTGTGTTCGGTAGAGCATGGTTCACCATAAATGTCCAATAGCAACCAATGTGCTGCCGCAGTCTTTGCAATGGTATAACATAACTTCCCATAAATATTGTTCCTTGACTCAAAATTAAACATGTTTTCTAAATTAAAAAAATATTTTTTATATATTAACCAAAAGTCACAAACTTAATTTTAACCTTTGCTTCAAACCTCTCAACACAACTTTCCCAATTTCTTTTCAAAAACGTAGTGCTACTGACACTATTTTGAATAAAATTAGGGAAGGTATATTATATTTCTCAAAGACTCACCAAGACATTGTATATATATTTTAATGTAGTCCAGACATAAGTCCTTCGCCCCCTTTTTTTGAATGGGCATATTATGGTTTTATTTTTCATATTCTTGGATGCTTTTGACAAGTTTTAAAAAAATCCATTTCTTAAAACGTTGCAGTTTTGTTCATTTTGAAGATAATTAATGATTAATAATAATAACATTAGTATTTTCAATAAATGTATTTTAGTCAGGAATTCGGAGATTTTCAATTTTATATTGATGCTTTATAATATAGTTATAAACTTGGCTTTCTTGTTTATGGTTTAAAAAAATTAATGTTCATGAAAAATCAAAAGTTTGATAAAAAAAAACTATAAGGATAAAAAATTCTAAAATATAACTTTATGTTTAAAAAGACAATATAATATTTTTTATGATTCAAGAACTGTAGAGAGAATTTCGAATCAGAAAACTATTTTGCCTAGGCTAATTATTATGGAGTAAAAAATAGAAAATGCCTTTCTATTTTTTAGTGTACAAAGAAAATAAAGTTGGATCGAATTTCAAAAATTTTAATCGCCAAAAGCTATTAACTAAACGATTTACTTAAATTAGCACATTTTGAAAATCTCCGAATTTAAAATTTAATTGCCAAATTTTGTTTGTGCGCGGAAAAAAATCCAATTTCAATTTCCAGTGATTGAACTAACTGTGCTGAGAAGCAATATTTCAGATATGTAACAGTATATAAACACTGTAAAATATTCGGTGTTTTAATATTTCACGAAATTAAATTAAAGAATTTTTCTAATATTGAAATCGAAGGAATGCAGTGATATTGTATGCATTTTAGAAGGCATTCCATTCTAGTTATTCACAATATTTTGAAGTTTAAAAATATCCTTTGTATGTATCACAAAAGTATTCGAAATAAATTTTTAAAAGCCGCCTTGGCAACATTATGGGCATTTTAAATGCATTTCCGAACAAAATGTTTAATTGTTGTTGTTGTTTTAATGTTTATTGCCAACAACATTGTTTTTCCTTTCTTCGAAAAAACATTACGAAAACGAAATTTGTAATAAAATAGGGGGATATAAGTTTAAAAAAAAGCGATCAAAAGTATTTTCTAGTTTAACGAGAAAACAAAGTAATGGCTTACTATCACAGTACTCCTTCCAAAAAGCTATTAACTTTTATTCTTTAATCTGCTCTGGAAGTACGGTTACTTTTTTCTGCGGAAACACCGTTATCAGAGTATCCGAATAAAATTTAAAAAAAAAAAGCGATGACTCGACGTCTCTAGCATCGGTCTTTAAAAAAATCAAATGCTGTTCAGGGTAATGGAAAGAGTTTCAATTCTCTTCGTTGTTTACTTTGTAATGAAGAGCTTCGAAGGAAAGAACGCTCCGAAATTTATAAGAATTATTTGCTTCTTATCTTATTTAAAATCACTTGCTGAACATAATAGTTGAATGTCCAGAAAACAAGTTTACTTCGAAGGGTTTTTTTCCTAGATGCTCAGTATATTGTTACAAATCTGTAATGTTGCTACCCAGCACGGTTGGTTTAATCACTGGGAAGCGGCACTTGCTGGACATGATAGTTGAATGTCCAGAAAACGAGTTTACTTCGAAGGGTTTTTTTCCTATATGCTCAGTATATTGTTACAAATCTGTAGTGTTGCTTCCAGCACGGTTGGTTTAATCACTGGGAAGACCGTTTTACGATCAGCTCTGTCGGATGCTGATCGGGTGCTGAGTGAGTGATTGACGACCATTTGGGGGCTTGGCGACGACTTAGGGGAATTTGGCGACAAAATATATAATACTGGAATTTTGCAGAATTTCGACGATAAAGCCAATAGAAACCGAGATATACCAGATTATTCCAGAAACTTCTCTGCCCACCTCCGAGAACTATAAAAGGCTGTCAGTCTCAAGCTGAAGATAGTAATCAAGGAAAGAGCCAGAGGCGAATAGTTGGATAAATCCAGCGAAGAGCAAGCGTTGTGTGGAGCTCAAACGATTGCTGAATTCAGCTATGTGCCGAGCCCTGGAGTTTATTGTAGCAGCATCGAGTCGTGCGGGGAGTAGCCAATCGTGTAGTAGTAAGTCGGGAGTTGGATACAGCTAAAGCGAGGAAACATTGGAGGATTGCTGGCGTTTGGAAAATCCATACGTAGATTTGCTCCTGCTTCTGAATTCGGTATGGCTGTTTTGTGTGTTGTGGCTGTTATTACTACCGATTACTATTTGTGGGCTACTGTTTATGGAAGTGTGCTGCTGTGTGTCGCGTCTGTTCGTCTCGGCTGAGCATTTGTCGTCTGCGTATTCTTGTCTTCATGTTTAACAAAGGCCTTCTTTGGTTACTAAAGGATTGTTGCTTCATCGACCAGAAAAGCAGAAAGACCCTCGGAATTTCCGTAACAGTATGTTGTTTTGGTCATTGTTCTTTAAAAGAAATCTTTGCTTTCTTTGTATCGTAAGGATTTGGAAAATTATTGAAATTATTCAATTAAAAATTATTCACAAATCTTGCGATTTTGCAAAATGCAGTATGTTTTAATGTATTGTAGTGCAGGGGAAAAAATTTGGTATTAAATTGGTTATTTACTTCTACATTTAATTTCTAAAAACTCCAAAAAATATTTTCCTAGAACGTGGAATTTTATTTTAAGTTCCCGCAATTCCATCAAAAAGAATGTCGATTCTTTAATTTCATCTATCAGCGAATAGCTATTGAAGAAAAATATCAAACATTTCAACTCTCAAGTTTTAAAATCTTCACCAAGATGTAATTTAAAGGAACTCTGCAAAAGAGTCCGCAAATAACGTTTCATAGTAGATACAAGACATAATTCTTATTTCTCCAAGAAATTTCATTTTTGTCGCCAAAGTCGCCAAGATCCAAAGTCATTATACTGCTACCCATTAAGACTGTCTGTAAATATATCTTTCCTACCGTATAACTAAAGTGGCAGGAAACGATATCACAGATTGTTAAAGAAGTAACTCTAAAAGTAAAAACTCTCAAAATTGTCTCTTGCTTTTTTCTCTCAGAATCTTCTGTCTGTAGTGCTTAAAAGGCTGTAGAAATCCATTTAAAATAATTTAAAAGAAGAGAAGTATATAATCTAGACGCCATGGCACTGGAAGCCATAACAAGGCATTAATAAGGGTTGCATGTCATTCCTCAATTAATTAGCGTTGTAAACGGTTTTGACTCATAGCATATATTCACCTTATTACACCTAGACAGCACTATCATTGCCACAGCTATCGCTGAAATTAATTGCGAGAATCAGAACATTTATTTTGAATCTCTTGAAAGGAATTTGATTGGATGATCTTCTTTGAGACTAATCTTGAAATGATCTACAATAGTGACATTCAAAACTTGTTAGTTCTATTAGTTTTGTTCGTCAATTGCAGAAATGCTAGCCAGTTATAATTTGTAGCACGGAAATTAAAAGAAATAATGAAATTTTATTAACAATTTTTATCAGTTAAAAATTAAATGATATTTCGATTATTTCCATGATAACTTCCGAAAATATAATTGCCAATAATAATTGGAATTTTAAATTTACTTGATTAAAAATGAACAAGAATTTGCCATTTTTCGTTATTACTTCCTAAACTCTTGAACAAAAAGGATTTTCATTCCATTTTTTAAAAAAAAATTTAAAAATTCTTTTTTTTTAAAAATAGCATTTAAACTTTAACTTTTTCTTAGGCAATTTTTTTCTGGAATCAGAAAATTTTTCAATTCAGAAATTTTTAATTATTTCATTACGAATTTAATCAAAAGATTTTGAATTTCTGAGAAACTTCCATTCTTAGAATCTTAGGAAGTCAACCATCTAACTCTTCGACCCGCCCGAAGGCACACGGATTTAAATCATAAAACTGAATGACCGGACCGCCGCAACAGCAACACTGGCAGGGAACTGTGGTTGAGTCCTAAGGGCCATCACCGGCCCTTCCCGAAGGAAGTACGTCCCGTCATCAATGGGAGGAGTTAGATCCCCCACCTATTAGTGTTTCCACCAGGGTTGCGAGATCCAACCACCATGCCGGAAGCATCTCATTTTCACTTCTAGGTGCCCCCCGGAGGTTTAGAAACTTAGGAAGAAATAATCTCTTTATTTATTTATTTATTTACCTATTTCGCAGGATAAATGATAAATTTCGGCTAAACACAGCATGCAATTAAGAAACAGGTTATCTACGCTTCTAATGGCTTTATGATGTTATGGGTTTGACTTTGTTGGGAAGGTTAAGGCGTAAATGCTTGAAAGGATGAAATGAAATGAAATACAACCAATATTTCCGTCAAACGATCTGGCCATCAAAGATAGTAAAATAAGCATTACATCATAATGAGTGTAGAAAATATGAAAACTGAATAATAGATAAAGACGAAAACAGAATTCAATAATTATTAAAATGATGACTACGCTGAATTCTCAAAATATGTTCTTCTGCAAAAGAAGATAATGTCATCGTTTGCTAAATGCAACATCTTTTAAACTAACAAGAAAAACAGCAACTTGAAAAGAAAAAATAATGTACGGAGAGAATTATTCAAAAAGTTTAATCCATCCTCAAAACGGGGTCTAAAAGTGATTTAAGTAAATTAGTTCAATGTTCCAAAAAAATGTACGCCTCTCTAATGGGAAACATTCTCATGATAAGTTACTTTTCCTCCACCCAATATTGGCAAAAACAAAAAAATAATTAAATCTCGCTATCTGAAATCTAGTTTAAAAGTTTTTCACAATTACATTAAATCGAGAGTTCATTTGTCGAAGGAGCTAACTTAATAAATTAGTAGTCTTAAGAAAGAGAATTTTGAGTGGTTGCAGGTAATAAAAAAACTATCCGGGAGGGGAAAAATAATAAATAAAATAAAACCGGGACAAAGCAAGAAAGAAAAATTGGTTATCATAAAAAAAAAGTTCTAAATGCTCCAGGAGTTGAAATGAGATAGTCAGTTTGGGAAAGTAAAAGCTGGAAGAGCACTGCGCATGTCTGCTCTCTAAAAATCAGTAAGCAAGAGTCTTGGGCTTTTTTGCTGCTCAGTTTTTGCGATTCCTGTTTCGTTTATTTGATTCCGGAATAAACTATAAGATTTTTATCTTATAGCTTTAAACGACCAATTCCTGTATATTTATAAATTTATTTCGTGTATCTCGGCTCTAAATTTCTACCGGGGTTCGTTTGGATAGTGGTATGTGATATGGTGTAAAGAACGCTCAATCAGCAGGCGGCAGTAGAAAAAGAAACAACGACGTTTATTTACACGAAGACACACAGGACAGCACAAAAGCGACAGCTATATACAGCACAGAGACGACTATCTTCATCCGAGACGTGTAGCATACAACAGCATACACAGCAGCATACAACCAGAATCTACTGCAGACAGTAGCGCACAGCTCAGTTCAGCACTAGCTTGACTCAGTCGCTTCCGACTACGACTCTCGACTACTACTTCGACCACTCCGTCCCCTCTGTTTTCGACTTCTTCGACTCTCGACTCCTACTGACTGGCAGCTGCAGCCCCTTTTATAGGTCTCAGGAGGCGGGGCTAGAACAATTTGAGGCATCTCAACCAATCGTTCCTGATTGATTGAGAGGCCTCAAATTGTTTTGGTACTTGCATTGTTGTCATGTTGCGAATGGTGATGCGCGATGATAGAACCTGGGACCTTAAGATTCGGAATCCAGTTACATGACCACTCGCAGTTGGTTTTGTTTCAAACTCTGACAGGTTTGAAACTACAAATGTTAAATCTGTCTGCTGAATCTTATCTATCGATCTCTTTTCGTTTTGAAGTGATAATTTACATTCGGACAGACGGACTTCCTCTGAACAAATTTTATTTAAAATGTGAGATAAATCTGCAAATTTGATATAAAGACCATATGCGAAATTTCAACCGTCTAGCTCAAAACGTCTGTGAGTCATCTTTGTCAAAGACAGACATACAATTTCCAAAAATATGTTTTTCGAATTCAAGGAAGTCTTAAACATGGAGATTTGCATAAATCTCGAGTTCGAAATTTTTGACGATGAATATAATATTTTCTCTATAATAAATGTTGGTGAAAGTAAACAAACATAACTTGATTTCGCAAGTATTATGTTATGATTAATTGTCTAACTTCACGAAGTAGATTTCGTGAAGATAGACAATTGGAAACTCAATTCAACGTAACCACTATTTAACCTTTCATGCAAACGCTCTAATGGAAAAATCTTAATTTTATTTCGAAAGCCTTACATTATGACTACTAAATGTCAATATCAGAGGCAAATTTCTATATCGTAAAATATAAAAAGTTTCGCACAGAAAAACAGCCAATTCGCTCATTTTTACCTTCTCATACATGTAGCATAGAAAAAGTATAGTATTCGTCAAAAAATACGAAATAGAGATTTTGACGAAACTTAACGTTTTACACCTTTCTGGGTTTGAAAAACAAATTTTTAATAATGTCCGTCCGTCTGTCTTTCGGTGACACAGAACATTCTAAATCGCTTTTATCTAGATGGGTGAAATTTGGTATACTATCTTTACAAAAAAAATTATAGATTTGTCAACCAAATTTTCAGCAAACTCCTCTCAGCGGAAGTCTGTCTTATTACTCGAATATAATTAACCACGATAATTACAAAACGAAGAGAGCGAGATCAATAAAATTCGATATATAGAATTAACATCCATAGTTCAGGCGGCTATCAAATTTTGAGCCAAATACAACAGGGGATTGACCGTCTGTCGATCTGTTCTTTCAGAAATATGTGAAAGCGATGGCTCAAAAACGCAGTAATTTAAATGTATCAAATTCGGTATGGAATTTTGCGACTACATGTCCAATTTTGTTTCAAATTTTTGTTTCAATCGGTTGAGAAAAACATGTCTAAAACACATATTCGATTTTCAAGTACTATTAAACGCATTTCAGGGATTAATTGTCAAATAACTTGACAAGGATGACACTTTAGATTCAGTAAAAATGCTAAATTCAGGTCAAAATTCAATATTTCATAACTATTGTACGCCAGCACCATGTAAGGCGTTCTCTGGCATAATATGCTTATTATAAAGTATGCGACAAGGTTTTTGCTGACCACTTCCGCTGGTTCTGTATAGACATAGAATTATATACATTCCATTTCAATGCTTTTATGATGCAATGTAAAATTGAAAAAAGGCTATTTGAAAACAGTTTAAAGTACCTATTATTTATCTTATTACACGAATTCTATAAGAGAAGAGAAGTTACAATTATATTTCGTAAACATTTCATTGTGATTTTTAAATGTGAAAATCTGGGATGA
>JAPMOR010111744.1:0-11166 GCA_026543865.1 Argiope aurantia
AAAACAGAATAAAGGAAATTAAAAATTTCTAATCTACGCAGCGTCAACTGGCGTAGAAAATTCGCTATTTGAGTTACCATAATTGGCGTTGAAAATTCACGCATGCGTATTGTGTAATGATTGTTGACAACTCTATTTTCAACGGATATGGACTTGGTTTTGAAGGCTTAACATATTTCCGACCGATTATTTCAAACTATTCTGTTTATTTTCTTAGAGTTTCATGATTTTAAAACTAAACATTGTTAATTAATTGATCTGTTCATGATGAATCTGAGAAAATTTTGTAGCAAACTTCTTGAGATATTACATAAATTAAGAAAGATATTCTTTAGTGCCCATAAGATTTAAATACTCAGCGACTCTGTTTTTAGTACTCATATTTGCAAAAATGCTTCGTTTCAGTAAAAACTGTTCTTATATTAATTGCAATTTAACCATTTCCACTTTAATTTAAAGCATAAATTCTACGGGAGCTAACAGAAAAATAGAGATATACATATTACGTTATGGCTGAAGGCCTTTATAATATTATGAATGAATTATATGACTATCAAAATTTGAAGCTTTAAAATATTTTGATGAAGAAGCAATTAAAATGGGAGTTACATAAAATATTTAATTATTAAAATTTTAACGAGCATTAAGATTGGCGAACCGGCTGGTTGTCAAAGGCAGCTAGTTTAATAATAAATGTGTTTTTTTTCACAATAAAATTATCCTTGATCCCAAAACTCTTTTGATAAAAATATGGAATTTTAGGAACTTTTTTATGGAATTTTATGGAATTTTAAATGTGGAAAATGTATATTTGAATTTTGCATCGTTCGAAGCAATTCTTAATTCGCTGTCATTGAAATTAAATGACTGACATCTTCCCTTAATCTATCGTCTCCGCTTGCCAAAGTTATTCGTGATGGCCGGAAACTCCAATAATGTAACTGCAGTATATATTCGGCATGCTGAATTTCGATGCATTTATCCTGGTATGCAGATTATTTCATTACTCAGCTAATGCCAGTAGTGGAACTGAGGAAAAAAATTACCGAGCATTTTTCTTTAGTAAATATGAACTTCGTGTTGGACTTGGTGATTCCAAAAATTTAAAGCATGATGGTTTTTTAAAGTCTTTATTTTTTTATCGTTATTTTATTTTTAAAAATTGTTCTTAATCATATAGTAGCGATAATAGTCACATGCGAAAAAATGTATTTAATATAGCAATAGGGTTTATGATTATAAATATAGCAACTAAAACCACGAAAAATATTATAATAAAATATTTTTAAACATTTTTCAAAATTTATTGAAATCAGAAAAAAATATTATATAGAAATAAAATTGTTATTATTGAAAACTTTTTAATTTTAAATGTAGCGCAAAAAAAAAATTTAATTTAATGTGTTCCGCATTATTGAGGAACAATGTTAAAATCTTAATTAATTTTTAATTTAAAAAATTTTAAAAAATTCTTTCTTTATGAGTACTTGCTATTCAGATTTAAGCCAAACAACCAGCCATATAGAATGCTCTTAACGAAATTCTTTTTTGGCGCTTTTTGGTCGCTGTTAAAACCGCCAAGTACTATATTATATTTTAATAGGTGACAATAAATAAAAATGTGAGAAACATGTTAATACCAATCAGAAATACATGGAAGCTGAAATCTGCGTTGAACCAGAATATTTTAACGATTCTTTGAATAAGGAAATGCCTCAAATGTGAAACGCATTCGGTCTGTTTTCCTTTACTGCGCATCATCTGTAGACGCAACTCTTTCCTGTCTGTTAATGACACAAGCTAAAAATATGTCATCATTTCGTCTCTTTCGTGGTAAAACAGAAAGATCGCAGTGCACTTTCAAAATAAAAATAAAATTCCGACAGAGTTTAATCTAACAGAATGATTATTTTCTTCAAAATGATTGAATAACTGTAGAAATTAAATATAAATAATTAATTTTTATTAAGAATGATTTTTTTCTACAAATTATTTAAAATAAAAAGAAACTGGATGTAATTATAAAATCGACAGTAAATCACCACTTTATATATTTTTAGTTAACATTTGGAACCTGTATTTAGAAGTGTATACAGTTTGTCTTGAAAACTGAACTGAGAAAGGAAGAGAAGAAAGAAAAAAAAAAGACTATCTCTATTTTAGAATTTCTTTCTGTATTCTTTTCAGGAAAAGAAAAGCATCCAAACATTAAATACTCTATAATTCGACAACTCTAGTAATCTGGCATCTTCCAAAGGATGAATTTTGTAATAAATATTATATACAACATAATTTTCTACACAATTTGGCACATTTCGCAATATTTTCTGTAATCGCCAATCCGGCATTTCAAGTCAATTCGACATCTGCAGTAGCTTTCTATTTTCATCACAGCGAATGGGGGAGGGCGTCAAAGGGGAAATAAGTCAGTACATGCGGATTTTAATGATGCTGACGCAACATAAACATTAGGATTTTGAATTATATATAGTATATATAGTATAATGTCTGCAAAATTAGGTACATTTTGTAATATTTTCTATAATCGCTAATCGGGCTTCTTCCAGCAGTCCGGCTTTTCAGAAAAACGATAGAGAACATTTAAACTGAAAATATATCACTGAAGACGGACTTCAGTTACCTTGACATGCTGTAAACAAAATTGTTTTGAATTACGTTTTGTAATATTTATTATATATAGCATAATCTTTTGCATAACTTCATATATTTTGTAATATTCTGTGCAATAATCTATAAAAAACGGTCTTTGAACGAAGCTTAAATTGAACTTAACGTTAAATTTAATTTTAAAACGTTTGCGATTAAACTACAATTCTCAAATAAACTTTCAGAAATCTTGCGCTTTCATTAATCCTATCTCATACCTGTCTAAAGCATCTCAAAATAAATAATTCATTATCTGCTCACTTCTATATAACTTTGGATCATTTAAATTTCAGAACAATAAAACAATAATACCTGAAGGATGAATAATTTTTATCATTTTTATTAAAACTACATAAATTAATTTAATTTTTTTTCCATCAAAAGTAAAAGTGGAATAACCTATGAGCTATTGAAATAAAAATTACCATTAGAAGCCAATTAATTATTGTTGTTTCTTAACAGTCAATCAAAATTAATTCCAAATATAGCTATTCATATCTGAAAGCATAAATTTGGTTACGCAAATGAAGCCGTTATCAGTATTCAAACCTGCTTAAGTCACTTTTTAGATATATGAGCAGGTGTAATGGGCGTAGTTATAACTTCTTTTTTTCAATGTTCAATTATAACATTCTTCAAGGTCAGTTTCCTACGAATGTCTAATCTAAGAGATGGGTGTGATTCAATATTTAGATATATTTAGCTACGAAATAAAATACCACTTGAAGTGAAAATATAAATATTCATGAACAATTTTATATTTTTTTACTACAGCTATAACATTAATTTTCACGACCCAGATAACCTTGCTAGAGATTTTAAAGTTTTCCAGAAACTAGTCAGTGATTCCAACATAGTTTTCAATACTATTCTATGACCAAGAAAACCTTGTTGGGGGAATTTAAAGATTTCCAGAAACTAGTCAATGATTCCAACATAATTTTCAATAGTATTCTATGATCAAGAAAACCTTGTTGGAGGAATTTATAGTTTTCCAGAAACTAGTCTGTGATTCCAACATAGTTTTCAATACTATTCTATGACCAAGAAAACCTTGTTGGAGGTTTTTAAAGTTTTCCAGAAACTAGTTAGTGATTCCAACATATTTTTCATCCTTTATGATTTAACTTATTAAATAACTTTTGATTTGTAATAACTTTTATTAGGTTATTTTATGATGATTTTGAATTTAATATTCTTACTGTTTGAACAGATTTCTTTATAAAACCATTGAAATTGTGTTCCTAAGTCTATTAATTGGATGTTGCACTGATTTTTATATTTGCATTTATATAAGTTTTCATGCTATTTTACATTTTTCTCAAATTCTAATCAAATTTCCTCACAAAAAAAACCTCATAAACTAAAATCTAATGCATATTTTGTATTCAAATTTGGTATAATAATTTCTCAATATGCTCTGCTGTTCTTAAACTACAGAATAAGAAATCTATTCATTAGAAATATTTTATAATTGTTTTAGTGTTTCACACTGTGAAAAAATTTGAAAATTTTGTGTTGTTTATGAATTGAACCCCTATATTTAAAAAAAGAATGGAAACACAATTTATTTTTTAATTTAGGAACTAAATAATATATTTCATAAGATATCTGTAATATTTTTAAGCAAATCATTTGATAAATCTCTTATCTAGATTATTGCTTTATACATCTTTTTAGACAAAAAAAAACACTTTTTGCAATCTTTAAAAAAATTCTGCCATTTAATTGGTATATTTTAGTTTCATAGATGTTTTTTTTCCAAGTTTTTTTTTATTTAAAAATATAATTATTTTCGAGTGTTTTTCAAAAAAAAAAATTCATCCCAAACGTAGTCACCTACCTTAGTATGTAGAAGTTATTAACAACTTTTGAACTTGTATATAATAATTTTCTCTTTAATAGCAGAAATGGTTAAAAATGCAAATTTAATATGACTTTCTCGTAACAAAGAACATGAATACCCATAATTACGAATATTATTTGTCATTTTATCTGAAAAATCTGTTACATTTATTATAGTGACTAAACAATTGTTTAAACAATTAATGAAATTGTTTTCTGAGGGCAACTTGAACACAAGATAAAGTATTCTTTCGTCTACTGGTATTTAATTTGTTTTTATGTACTTAATTCATGAACTCAAGTATCCAAAACATGCAAGATTTTCACCGAATGTTTAGGACAAGCATTTTTTAATGCAAGTAATACAAAGAAAATGTTTTCTATTGCGCTGACAAAAATTGATTGATTTGATTTAAAATAAGTATTTATTATCCATACCTTAATATTTATTATCCATCGTTTTTTTCTCCTAGTAATGAGTTAATTATTATTCTTTCCGTGCGCCAACGAATGGATCCAAACATTAACCAGCAGTAAATATTCTATTTGATACGGAAGAGTAATTCTTTTTCTTTTATTTACAGATAAATATTTTTTTACTCTCTCTCTCTCTCGACTTTTAACATAATTTATGCATATCTAATTATGAAACTGAAAACCACATTTTTAATATTATTTTTAACAAATTAACAGATTTAGATGTTTTGATTTTCCTAGCACGCATAAAACTCAACGATTATACTCACGGATTTTGGATTTTTGAAAAGGTAATTAAATTAATTTAAAGCTAATATTAAATATTTAACGAATATTTCCCACTTTTGTTTTTCTTCCATCTATTTTCATTTTTTAATGCGTTAAAATCAACTATTTTCTTCTTTTGAATGAAATGAAATAAATACCTTTCGAAAGGTGTTTTGAAATTTCAAAATTATAATAGTAATGCCAAATTGTATAATAACAAAATTTCATTCTAAAAGAATTGTTCAGGGCATAGTTTCTATAATATAAAAAAATTGTGGCAACGCCCTGTATAGTTTACAGTAGTTAAGCATTTACAGTTTCAGGCATTTTGCAATCCTAAGCAATGCCACACTGCCTGAAAGAACTGTTCACAACATAATTCTCATGATTTAAAAAAATAGTCGCCACGCCATGTGTACAGTTTATAGCAATTAGGAATGCACAATTTTACACATTTTACGATCCTAGGCAATGCACATTATGTGGGCCCTCTTTTAACGAACTACTTGAAAGAATTGTACACAATATAATTCTTATGATTTAAAAAAATAGTGGCCACACCATATTATTTACAGTTTACAGCAATTAGGAATGCATAGCTTTGCGCATTTTACGATTCTAGGCAATGCACATTATGTGACCACTATTTTAATAAACTGCCAATTTAGTTTCCACTGCAATCCATTTTTGATTTAACCAACATGGTTATAATTTATTTTTAGCTATTTTTTATTCAAATAACTTTTATGACATTGCACATATTTTTATTTCTATATTTATTATTATGACCTATGACTATACAGTATCCACGTTTACAAACAATATTATTTAAGCATATATTCAGGGTATATACATAAAGTCTGTCATTAGTTCATTCAATTATAGTAATACATTTATATTTTTAAAAATTTACTTATTTGGCTACTAGACTAACAACACCCTTTTAATTCACTAGCCTGTGCCTTCTTCCCCTCTTAGTTCCAATGACATTAAGTATCTGCCAGGTAGGGAACCACCAGTGGTTTAGTCTTCTAAATTTTTTAACAATACCAAACCGAAATAAATTGAGAAATATAGTTAATAATCTTTATATCCCTTTTGCTTTCTTTAATTTGGCTCACTTTAAAAAATTGTTTAAAAGAAACATTCTAGAATATCTTGATGTTTAACAGCACACAAATTCTGCTCAAAAAATTTACGAGACTGACCTGGGAAAACACAGCGATTGTATATAGCTTATACAAAGCATTCCAAGCGTTCATATATCAAAATCAGGTCATTGACTAGGAGCTTTAAAAATTGTTTCTTTTAAGTGATCCCCTACCTTCTTTGTTTACTTGGATTCTCAACACTTTTAAAGAGAGCTGCGGTTTTAAAGCTTATTTTTCACAGTTGCGGCAGGAAATAGTTTGCAACAGGCGTTTGAAAAGAGTGACTGTTTATATTCAGGGATGCTGAGGTTCAAGAAGTAAACCCCGCACATTTTCTTCTCAATTTTGTTCTGAAGTAAGAAACTATTCTAAAAAAAATAATTGTATAAAATTATGCAGGGAGTTACAAAACCCGATGAACAAATTTAAAATATGTCAGACATACAGAAGCAGTCATTTTTACATTGAAACAAGGAGTCACAAAAACAGAGGTAGACCACTACAGAGCACTCTTTTTTAGTGAACTATAGGATTATTACGAAAACAACTTTGGCAGTACATGAAGCTCTTGTAATCACACTATTCAAGGAAACGAATAAAACTTTAGATGCATATATTTTAGAATATGCATTCAAAAATGAGATAAAATACAAGAGTTTAACTTTCGCAATTGTTGTTACAATGATAAAATTTTGAAAATTTCAAATCGCAACGCATTTTTTTATTGGAATGTAATCTTTACAATAAAATAATACCATAAATGATGCTGAAACGGTACTAACAGCATGAATAACGTCGAGCGGCTAAAGAAATGCCGAAAAGAAGAAGTGAGGATAAAAAAAGGAGGAAAGCAAAATATTTTATTTGCCTCTCCACCTCCTTCTCTTCCATTTTCGTGACAAATTTCTTAACAGAGTCTTTCAAAATCGATTTTTGTAAATTTTTAATTTATATGACAGTTCATGAATCCTAAATACATCCGCCAGGCCTCACAATATAATGTATTGCAAAATAAAATTTCGAAGACCTCATTCTCCATCTCCAATCTCAACAAGTGAACCGATTTCACTTGTTTTATTAGCCAAATTATTTTGCTTCTATACTAGCACAGCTAATTAATCAGGATATTCTTTCTTATTGTGTAAGTGTAAGTAAAAAAAATTATTTTTTGTGATAAGATGGAGTTTATCAAACTGATTGACTTGATTAAAGTAATATTATTAAGGGGACAGTGGACTCTTTTAAGCACTTTTTTTTATTATTCACTTAGGGTTACAAATTTTTATGCATATGTATTAAAATATAAATACGTCAAATTTCTTTAAAAATCTTTTTAAAATGAAATATATCATTTTTTTAAAATTAAAAGATATATATATATATTTAAATTTTAAAATATTCCAGGCGGCATATTTTTTTATTTTTTTCTATTATTTTTTATTGCCCAATATAAATTTATTTGGAACAAAACTGTATATGATTTTATAATTCCAATTATGTGCTAATTTTTTAGAAATATTTCTTAGTACTCATACTGAATTTTCATAAGAATTTTATATTTTTTTGGATTAAAATTAACTTTTAACTATTAAAAAAATTAGAAGTGTAAAATCCATACCATTTTTTCTTTTAATGTTTGACCGAATTATTTACTATCTATTCTATTTAATTTATTCACAAATTAAGACACCAGAAGCATTTCAAAGAAATTTAAATCTAATTACAATATCATTTTGAGAAAAGGTATTGAAATGTAATTTTCTTCTCTAAATCCTTCAAATATGTATTTATTTATTTATTAACACATTTTGTTACACTGCTTAGTTTGAATACAAACATATATTTTGGTGATGAAACGATAAAAATAAAATGTTATATTTTCGCATATTTTGTTTATTTCTAAGTCCTCTGTCCTCTTAATATGGTAGATGAACAGCTAATTGCCGAATGCATTTAGCTGAGATTTATAATAAATTATACAGACAAGCATCTTTTTTTTCTTTTCCTTGGTCCGCTTAAAAAAACTGCATAATCTCAATCTAAGAACTTTTTATAAAGATTCCTCTAACAAAAATCTTCAGAACAATTAAAAAAAACCCCAAAGACGATAATATGATATTTCTTTAAAATTGGATTTAGACAAATATCTAAATTTTAAATGTTTCTTTTCTTAAAACGGGTTACTTTATTTTCATATTATTTGATGAAATTAATAAAAAATTAAAACATTTAAAGCATTTTCATTTTTTAAAGCATTTCAGCTTTAGTTGTATAGTAATTTTGGAAACCACATAGAAGGAAACTGCTGCTTTATTAAATTATTCGTAAAATAAAGCTGGTATTAAATTCTGTGAGCCCGTAATCCATTTTATCTTATTACAAGAATTTTTTTATATAAAAAATTATGACAAAATGATCAAACGGCGCATTCTCAGATATATGAATACTAAAGAAAACTATTCTATCAAAATTTTTGGCAAATCGTTTTATAACTGAGGCATCAAACTAAAAAAAATAATAAATAGATCGTTTTCAAGCAGGATATAGATGGTTTTAAAATATAAAATAATGGAATGATTTTACAGAAGGTCGCCATCTTTATCTGCTATACTAAATCAAGCGTTAAAATTGTTGCGAGAGTTGTGGCAGTAGTTATCTGAAGAACAATCAGCTCGAACTCGGCGAATATTGTGCAAAAATCTCTAAAAGTTACGCAATTATTCGCAAGTGAAAGAGGATCATTTATAAATTCAAAAAGAACAAAAGGTCATTCGTATTCACATCAGCATTCTACTATTCTCAGTCAAGTGTCCAATCAAATTTAAACACGAGCATTGTGCCTGATTATTAACTAGCTACAACAGGATATTATCTAACCATGCAGCCATTTTCTCAGGAAGAATATTCTATTTTTAGATTTAAATATATGCACTTATATAATGTAAAAATTTACCCGTCAAATGAAAAGAAAATAATATAAAAAAACAAACTAACTTCCTCACTGCCCGTTGCAAACGATTTGCATGAGTTATTCTTTTGAATTTTCCCATGAATTTAAATTCCTAGGTTTAGTAAAAGAAAAAGAATAAAGTAACATTAGATATGAAAGAAGTTTTCATTATGGATAGATTACAGAGGAATATCTGTATTTCATATTAAATGAAACTGGATCTTGTAAGAAATCTTAAAATCCTTTGCAAGCTGAAATTCTTTAATTTTAATGATTTAATTTACAAATAACCAATAAAATTAAATCATCTCAAATTTATAGCAAAAATTTTGAAAGTTCGAAATTTTTGAGATTAAATCGAATACTTAGATTTTAATAAACTCAATTTGCAAAATTTATTCGATTAATAAATTGAGAAAATTACAACCTAGGAGTCTAAAATATGGCAACAGAAAAAAATCAGAATTACAATACAATAAAAGAATGTAAGTGCTAAGAATAATTACCTATACATAAAAGAACAGAACGATAAAAAAATACATAAACCTAACCAGTATGACTACAAAAAAACAAAATTATAATACAATACTCAAATGCAAAACAATACGAAAAACCTTGAAAAGATAGTAAATGCATTATTAATATACCTCTTTATTGTTTCTTATTCCAATATGACCTTATTTTTTTTCCATAGGTTTCTCAGGGAGTTTGGCAAAAAATTCATCCTCGGTTTTGGGCGAACTCAATCCAAATTTCTCAGGATTTGTTTGGATTCATTTAGTAATTCTTTTAAGGAATTTACTTTCAAAATAAAAGTGGTTATTAAATAAACTAATGGAATGTTTAATAAAAAATTATGGACTAAAACTGAAACAGAAGTTTGTTAGAGAATGTTAAAATGTAAAATTCTGCGACTATTAAAATAATTATTTTTAAATATTAATAAAATAATACGAATTCTGGGACTTTGCAGAGTATAAAATTATCTTATATAATTTAAAGAAAATATATTTATCGTTTATCTATACTTATAATAAAGCTCAATGTGTGTGTGTGTGTGTGTGTGTGTGTGTGTTGGCGCTCTACAGGCCAGACCATTCAACCTACAGCTACCAAATTTGGCACGTGTATACCTTGGAGCCTGGGAATGTGCACCTGGGGGTTATTTTTTCGAATTTTTAATTAGAATTTTATTTATTTAAAAATTATGCGAAATTTTGGCGTGTTTCTGCTATAACTTCCGAAAATATTACCGCACAAAAAAGATTTTTACATGAAGTTAAAGATAAAAAATTTATCTTTTAAATGATACTACTGTTTTAATCTTAAAATTAAATGTCTATTTTTAATGAATTTTTAAATAAATATTTTAACTATGTTTTTCAATAATTTTTTTCGTCAAAAATAAAAATGAGGATTAAGCACGTTTCGCATTCAGGAGAAAAAAATAGCTTTTTTCAAAGTGTTGCCATCACATTGATTAAAGCTCTAACTGAAAATAAATTAAATCTTTTTGGAAATGAAATCTGCAAAAATATAATTTTCGTCACGTGTCTGTAGGAAATGAAACAAATATGAAATATTACTTTTTCTAAAAAATAAATTCAAGAAAAATTCTTTTATGATCTTTTACACTCTATATATTATTAATCCAATAAATAAGTTTTATTTTAAGGCAAGTTTTGTTTAATATGAACAAGATATCCATTCAAATCATGGCCACACAGCTAATTTGTAAACCTTTAGTAAGACAAAGATCTGTTGCGACATAAATCGTAAATATTTTATTTAAATGTAGCAAACGATTAT
>JAPMOR010111744.1:11266-32537 GCA_026543865.1 Argiope aurantia
GCACGAACACAACAGATTTACTAAAATGGTTTAAATAGAAAAATGATTATATTTTATGTAACTTAATTCAATAAATGCTCTAATAAATAACGAATTTTTGATTTTACATAAAGCTTCTGCTGTCGAAATCACGAATAACAAAATGCTCTTGAAACACTAATATTTTAAATAAAAAGAGTTAATTTCCATTAAACTAAATCAATCACTTAAACTGGCTGATTTATGAAAATTTGAATATCACTATTCAAAAAAAAGGATAATTTTAGATTTTCCATCGATCGTTTCAAAAAAAATACGCGCGCAGGTTTCTAAGAATAATTGGCCTGAGATTATGAAAATGTTGAGTTTTTCTAGATTTTTAACATTCAAAACTTCATAAATAAGTCTTAGTTGATCGTGGAAAATAGAAACATTCATTCATTTATTTAAAATTTGGTGTGTCCAGAATATTTCTCAGAATATGATACCTTACTGCATTAAATTTAGATTTCATAATTTTTGAAATATATTTATAGGCTGGAACAAAATATTATTATTGATTTCATTTCAATCCATTTGAAAGCAAAACTAAAACCTGAATTTTATGCTGAATCTGAGAAATTTTTGTTGAATTATTCTTTGAGATATTACATAAATTATCAAAAATATTTTGTAGTTCACATAAGACTTAAATACCGAGATATTCTGTTTGCAATACTCATATTCAATAATAATAGTAATAAATAAATAGCAATAAAGATGATAAATAAAATAAAACGCTTGGTTTTATTAAAAAATATCTTTATATTAATTGCAATTTCATCATTTTCACTTTAAATTAAAGTTGACGTTTTACCGGAAATGACAACAAATTAGCAAAATATATAGAGTAAATTGAACGAAACGATCTAAACAACAGTATAAGTTTGGTATGACTATCAAAATTTGAAGATTGAAATTGTTTTGTTTGAGAATCTATTAAGAGACCAGTTACTTAAAATATTTAATTGAAAATTGTAGCGAGCGATAATATTGGCGAACCGGCTGGTCGCCAAAGGCGGCTAGTATCTAATAAATACGGAAGAATTTGAAATTGACGATAAGAACAAATTTAAACTTGAACTTTATATCATTCATTATAATATTTAAATATAAGTGATACATTTAATTTTTGACTATAAATAATTTATTGAAAAATATCTAACATTTATCTTAAACAAATCCGCCATTCTAACGATACCGCCACAAAAAAAATCCTAGATTTTCATATTGTAAACACAGTGTCTTAAAATGTATTAAATTTGAGAAATGGACAAAATTTTGGTACATAAATTCAAAATTAACTAACATTTTCAATACCATAAAAATAGCTTAATAAGTTATTTGAAAACATTAGTAATAGTTTTAATATTGCATAATTAACTTCAATATATATTCAAAAGAAAAGTTTCTTCATTTTGATGACCTTTTGACTTTTTATATCTTTAACTGAAAAAAAGGCTAATAAAACTTCAGGGATGCTTTTATTCCTTTATTCAAGAAATTGAAATAAAAACAAGTACAAAGAAATATCTCAAATACATCTTTTAGTGGCTTCACTCCATTCTGGATAACAAAACCATTTAGCTAAAATTACAGTTTTCCAGAAAAAAAAATTGATTTTTAAACGGATGACCAATTTTTCAATAATCATTATTTCGTCTTATCGGTGCCATCTCTCTTGCAGAAAAAAAGAGGGGGGGGGGTAGATAAAGCAGAAAACTTGAATCATTACTTTTGATGAAAACCATCCCTTTTAATTTTTTTCAAAGAATTATAAACGTAGGTTCAATATGATCCTCTAATTTTTGTTGAAAATATACAGATTATGCAAGAATTTCCATTTATTTTTTTCAAAACCTGATTCTTTTAATTAAGAAGAATGACAGCTTAATCCAAAAGCATTATTTCCAAGCAATTTTTCCAACTCTTTATAATATCTTTTAATAATAAAAGAGATAATTATTTACTCTTTATAATATCTACTAATATTAAAGAAGAATGTATGTGAGTTTATTGGCGATCAATAAAAGAGGACGTTACATCTAGAATTATTAAATTTGGCACAGATATACTTTGGAACGTGGAAATGTACATCTTGCGGTAGATTTTTTTTTTTGAAATTTCATTTAGAATTATAATTAAAAAGTAAGCACAATTTTTTGGTCAAAACAATTGAAATTATGGTACAAAAATGAAATTTACAACAGCGTAAAACTAAAAAAAATTATTTTTTCGATTGCGCCAATTCTTTGTGGTATACTTTTTTAATTTTTATTCAATTCTTTAAAAATATTTTAAGCATATTTTACAACAATATATTTTATAGTTCAAGTGAAACTCAAATAGTTTTCATTGTTGCTATTAATATTTCATCTTGCCTTTTTTCCACTGTTTTTTAAATTGTATTGCATTTACAATTAAGATTTAATTTTAAAATCAAGAAGGGATTTCTAAACTGCATCCATTTTTAAGCATTTCAGCTCTTTTCTGTAATGTATTTAATTATATACATAAAAATATAGACAAAATATTAAGGAAATGCATAGCATAACGTATTGAACGATATAACGTGTCTAAAATAGTATTTGTATGCCTATTAAAATTCCAAATGTAAAAATATTGTTGCGGAAACTGTTAAAAATAAAGTTCCACAAAACATTTAATTTAAATTTTTAGCAACATTAATCTCGGCTAACCAAATGGTCACCAAAGGAAGCTAACAAAATATTTAATTGAAATTTGCAGCAACTATTAATCCCGGCGAACTAAATGGTCGCCATAGGCAGCTAATAAGAAATATAGCATTTTAAATTCTGGTCAAGTTCCTTTACAAGCGGTCAAACGATCTTTTTATTAAAACAACAAATTAGACAGGAATGAATGTCTGGCAATTTTTAATACTTTTGGTCAAGGTCATAGTCGAAACTGATAAAATATACAGTCTCCAAAATAAATCTTTTTTTTTTTCTTTCAGATCAAATGGATGGCCTTAAAACATTGTATTTATTATAATTTCCCCAACGAATCAAAATATTATATCGTAGAAATTTCTAAACCGCGCATACTCTATAATAATTAAGCAATTTCCAGTAAAAAAACGATAAAACTAATATGAAATCAACGTGAGTAGGTTTTGAAATGAAAATAGCATTATTTTCTTCTTTCATATTGACAGCTTCAGAATTCTAATTAAAGTTCCAATATCACCTGTGTAAGACGAATTTAGAATTAAGGCAATTGTCTAAATTTAGAGTCTCAAGGTAAAATAAATGAATAATATTAGTTTTGAATATGAATTAATAGTTATGTTTCGTAAACTTTTGAAAAAGTTGAATGAGAACTAATATTTATTCATAGAACAAACGAGTCAATTTATTTTTAAAACATTTAATTAATTTTTTGTACATTAATTTTGATGCATATTAATGTGGAAGTACCATTTTTATACCAATTTAAAATTCAAAATAGAATTAACTAATCAATGAGAAAAATTTAATTATCGTACAGTTTTCCCCTCTTATTTCAATAAATTAAAAAAAATATGTAAGTGCATTTTACTGAAATATGTTTCATTCTTCGCATATTTTTTGTGAGCGCATTTTGGTAGTTATAATTAAATGCCAATTTAAGATCAAATTTGAAAAAAATTTCATTTGATCAAACATCAAACTCGACTTTTATAAAATGTTAATATTTACAGGAAGAATATTGTAAGATAAAAAAAAATTATGCATATTATATACGACAAAACTTTAAACATAGATTGATCAAATTTTGCAGGCAACAATTTCTGCTTTTTAGAAGGTATAGAAGTATAACTATAGATGTTTTTAGAATGTTTTTCAAAATTTTTAAAATATTTTTTAAACCAAAATTTAGCAGAAAAATCATCGTGTTTACACAATAATTTTTGATATATAATATTACGCAATATTATTTCAATACCAATTTAAAATTCAAAAAATTAATTATTCAGTGAAACCAATTTTATTTTCGCCCGATTTCTTTTTCCCAATTCTAATAACGTTTTAAAAATATTTAAGTATATTTTACTACTAGCCGCCTTTGGCGACCAGCCGGTTCGCCAGTATTACCGCTCGTTACAATTTTCAATTAAATATTTTAAGTAACTGGTCACTTAATAGATTCGCAAACAAAACATTTTTAATCTTCAAATTTTGATAGTCATACCAATATTATACTGTTGCTTAGATCGTTTCGTTGAATTTACTATATATATTTTGCTAATTTGTTGTCATTTACGGTAAAACTTCAACTTTAAATTAAAGTGGAAATGATAAAATTGCAATTAATATAAAGATATTTTTAATAAAACCAAGCGTTTTATTTTATTTATCATCTTTATTGCTATTTATTTATTTATTATTATTATTGAATATGAGTATTGGAAACAGAATCGCTCGGTATTTAAGTCTTATGTGAACTACAAAATATTTTTCATAATTTATGCAATATGTCAAAGAATAATTCAACAAAAATTTCTCAAATTCAGCATAAAATTCAGTTTTTAGTTTTGCTTTCAAAAGGATTGAAATGAAATCAATAATAATATTTTGTTCCGGTCTATAAATATATTCCACAAATTATGAAGTCTAAATTTAATGTAGTAAGGTAACATATTCTGAGAAATATTCTGGACACACCAAATTTTAAATAAATGAATGAATGTTTCTATTTTCCACGATCAACTAAGACTTATTTATGAAGTTTTGAATGTTAAAAATTTAGAAAGACTTAACATTTTCATAATTTTAGGCCAATTAATCATGAGAAACCTGCGCGCTGATTATCGTATTTTCTTTGAAACGATCGATGGAAAATCTAAAATTATCCTTTTTTTTTATTGAATAGTGATATTCAAATTTTCATAAATCAGTCAGTTTAAGTGATTGATTTAGTTGATTGGAAATTAACTCTTTTTATTTAAAATATTAGTGTTTCAAGAACATTTTGTTAATCGTGATTTCCACAGCAGAAGCTTTATGTAAAATCAAAAATTAGTTATTTATTAGAGCATTTATTGAATCAAGTTACATAAAATATAATCATTTTCCATTTAGATCATTTTAGCAGATCTGTGTCTTACTGAAGGTTTACAAATTAGCTGTGTGGCCCTGATTTGAATGTATATCCTGTTCATATTAAACAAAACTTGCATTAAAATAAAACTGATTTATTGGATTAATAATATAGAGAGTGTAAAAGATCATAAAATAATTTTTCTTGAATTTATTTTTTAAAAAAAAATAATATTTCTTATTTGTTTCATTTCCTACAGACACGTGCCGAAAATTATATTTTTGCAGATTTCATTTCCAAAAAGATTTAATTTATTTTTAATTGGAGCTTTAATCAATGTGATGGCAACACTTTGAAAAAAGCTAATTTTTGCCCATGAATGCGAAACGTGCTCGTGCAGCTTAAATCTTATTTTTATTTTGTACGAAAATTTTTTTTGAAAAATATAGTTAAAATATTTATTTAAAAATTCATTAAAAATAGAAATTTAATTTTAAGGTTAAAACATTGGTATCATTTAAAAGATAAATTTTTGATCTTTAACTTGATGTAAAAATATTTTTTGTGCGGTAATATTTTCGGAAGTTATTGCAGAAACACGCCAAAATTTCGCTTAATTTTTAAATAAATAAAATTCTAATTAAAAATTCGAAAAAATAACCCCCAGGTGCACATTTCCGACCTCCAAGGTATACACGTGCCAAATTTGGTAGCTGTAGGTCAAACGGTCTGGTCTGTAGAGCGCAAACACACACACACACACACATTGAGCTTTATTATAAGTATAGATAATACTTTTATTTACTTTAGCTATTGAATTCATGCAACTGCGTGTAGCGATATTTAATATAAAGAGCAGACGATATTAAATATTTTTTATGCGCGCGTTTTCATTGCCGTAATTAAGAATAAACTTTCAATATTAATCTATAGACAGATGACGACAGATGATATTTTGGATTAGAGGAACATATATATTTTTTTAAATTTGGCTATTTCATTTTTTTTCTCTTCCAGTTGGACTATGATCAATAAAACAGATTTGCTATCAAAAGCATGTTCGAAATTATCTTTTCCCATTTTTCAAAGTCTAGTCGATATTATTAGATTCTCACTCGATGGACTCCAGTTTTTATCTGGCAATGATAACACAGCGAATGATTAGTTTTCTATCGTGTTACTAAGTGGTTTGAAGTTCGATGACATACTACCATGTGAAAAATATTCATATTAAGAGATTGATTCCGTTGTTTTTCAAGAACTTTACTTAAACCTCGTTCTTTAAAACGAACTAACAATTATTATTTATTAGACGCCTATACAAATACCTCTTGTATCATGGAAATTAATCATTACTAAAAATTTTAATTAAATATTGGCTTCGTCGTCAAAATATTTATAACTTCTAATTTTTAGAGATAAATAGCCATACCACATTATTAAAATTCTTATTTACAATCATTCTGTTATGTTATGCAATATCCAAATTTTCTATCTTTATACATCCAATTATATCACTGTAAAAAGCAACAACATTTAAAAATTGGAACATGTTTTTAAAAAATTAGCCATTGCTTAGTTCTGAGATAAATTGTTAAATGCAACAATAAGATTTTACAAAAATTATTAAAAGCTTACTTTGTACTGAAATCTACTCAAAATGACAAAAATAAGCCGAATCTTCATATCTTAATCATCAACAAAAAAGGAACATCCAAAATAAAATGTTAATAGAAATAATGAAATAATTTTGAGTTTCACTTCAAAAATGAAAAGTATTGTTGCAAAATAAGCTTAAAATATTTCATAAAACTGATTAAAAATTGAAAAATTTATGCAGAAAAAAAGGGAGAACAAAATTTTAAGATGATGTAAAAATAAGTTTTGTGCCATGATATTTCTGAATTGTACAAAAACGTAAGAATTTCGTTTAATATTTAATTAATCAAAATTCTAACTAGAAATTTAAAAAAAAACTTCAACAAAATTGGTCCGTAGTGCAAATTTCCGCAGTACAAAATATGCATGTATCAAGACTGGTAGCTTTAGTTCAAAAGGAATTTCCTGAAGAGTATCTACAAAGAGCACTTCTTACTTTATTAGTAGTAGAGATTAGAATCCTAAAAATTAAATTTAATGCCACGATTCAATTTGTGAACCTCCTATCCTCCTATCTACCATCTATAAACTATAGCAGAGAGTGGGCCATCTATTAGATAGTAGTTGTGAATCATAGACATGAGTCAAATGACATGAATTCAAAATTATTTATTGACAAATTATTTTTTTCGTTTACAACAGCCTTTTATAATAAATTGAGTAACATAAAACATTATTAAATAAATTCCCAATTGGTCAATGCTTTCAAAAAAATAATTATTTGTAGTCACAGTTTTAAAATGATTACATTTTAATTTGTGTGTGTGTGTGAGTGAGAGAGAGAGAGAGAAAAAGAGAGTGCATGTGTGCGTGAGTTTGTGTGTGTGTTTTATTTTTATAATTCAAAGAAGCTCTCATGCACAATGTATATTATTTTATAAAATAATACTATATTACCCAAAATAACTAATCATAACATTCAATAAAGATACTCGGGAAATCACCTTACACTAGAAATAAAAATATTAAAATAAAAATCTGTACATTATTTTCTATTAGATTTCAGAGAAAAGTTAATGGTAAATTTAAAACGTAAATCAACTTTATACAGATTGCCAAAGCTTGTGTCTACATTTGAAAACAGGAAAAAGTAAAAATGAAAATTGTTTGATGATTTTGCAATTATTTATAGATGAATTCTTAAAAATAACATATTTCAGCAATTCTTATTTTTATTCACCTTATCTAGGAAACTTCGTTATTTTTCTTGATTTTATTTCGTAAAGAGGAAAGAAAATTTTCTACCAATGTATCCGAGTGATTTCACTCAGATATTTACAGCACGGTAATTGGAATATTTTATGTACAAAAATAAAATAAATCTCTGCAGGAATTAAGGAAAGAGTGTAAACATTTAATTTTAGACAGCACCAAAATTTTACACATCTTTTTTTTGGTAGGAAAATATTTTATTAAAGAATGGAGAATACTGTTTTTATTTTAACCTTTTTTTAATTTAATTTATCTGGTATACATTATAATGAAATTAATAAATATTAATATAAATTCTTACATTAAAATTTTTTTACATTTTAAATATAGATTGCTCGCCTTTTTAAATAATTGTATATTGTATTCATGATTATAAAAAAAACAACTTTAAATAATAACTTTTTATGTTTTTTTTTTTCTTTTTTCTTTTTTTGACAGACGATAATTACTTCACCAGGAGGTTTTCAATTTTTATTATTTAAAACTGGCAGTATCCGTACGGTATCGTCCGAGGCAAGATTAATGTCAGATAAATCAAAACACAATAACATAAATTAAAATAAAATTATGGGAACAAAATCAAAATAAAATTTATAATTGCACGTTTATGGGTTTTGCATGTTTATCACATTTATGTAGCGTTTACTACATGCTAAACTGCAAACGAAAGAAATTGACATAAGTAACTAAAAAAGTTCATATTTTCAAAGAAAGAGACACTGTAAAACTAGAAGATTTGCTGAAAATGATAATAATAGCAATTCAAATTGTGTCAAAATATTATTCATTGTATGCATTTAAAAGATATTTTTATAAATAAGCTAAGAGTATATTTCAAAAATAATCTAGGATATTTTTATAAATAATCTAATAATATTTACATTGTTTTCTTAAAAAATGGCGAATTTGTAAACGATTTAATGGGAATACTTTGATTTTCGTAAAATCATGGCTTCATTTAAGCCGAAAGTCGCAATAGCATATTGAAAACGATTTTTAATCTCTCACCAGATGGTAACATTATCTACAAACAAAATAGCATCTAATTATGCAAAAATTATTAATAATATTTATTTATTCTTGTTTTACTAAATCTCATAAAGAACTTTCATAATTTTTTTACTTATTTTGTCTCATTGAGTTAATAAATTTATTATATATCTTTTTTATCGGTCTTTTCTTTTGTTTAGCTGCAGATTACTACATTTCTGAATGAATTTTATAGCAACATATTAAAGCATTTAATTCAGCGAATTAAATGTTGGAATTTATTTCAGAAATATTATTCATTTGCAGAAAAATAACTTTACAAAAAATTGCGTGGGATCTTCGCTATCTAAATTTCGAAAGCTTTCAAATATACAATAAAATATAATAAATATCCATTCCTCATGGATATTATCGCATACCTCTCACAACTCATAATATTGCATGATATTTTATGTTATTGTAAAATTACATAACAGCTCCAAAGAACAAAGCGACGTGATATTTACGATTTCGAATCCCTCAGAACAAAAATTTTCGACCCCCCCCCCAAAAAAAGCACGCGTTCGTAATATTTCGTAATTCCTCATGAATCACTCAATCTTGACGAACAATACCGCACCTCCTGATCACATAAATAGAAATATGAAGATGAGTGTTAATATTTATACAGACGCAAATAGCTTTTTGCATGAAAATGAGAACTATAAAAAGTGACTCGAGTGTCTCCCTCCCCTCTTTTAATGTCAGTTCAGCCTGTTCCAAAACACCAGATGTGCCTTGGAACTGCAGAGTAAGGACCGAAGCAGACAAGGTGCTCTATTTTTAAACAGCATTGCAGCTAGACACCTGTTTCAACGAATATCGTCCACAAGTGACGTGAAAGAATTTTCCTGTAGTGTTTCTTGGATATTTCCCGAGGGTAATTTTATAAGGTGTAATTGGTGGATTCTCTCGTACAGTTAAAAGTCTATCGCACTTCCAATTTATTATTCTTTAAACACCCAACCCATAATAACAGTTTGGCCATAATAATTATTAAATTCATTATAGATGAAATGCGTACTTTTTTGTTGTTGTTGTTTTTCCATAAGTAATAATAATGATTCTTTGAGTAAAAATTATTATGATTCTTTGAGTGAGAATTATACCTTTTTACGTTTGTTTTGGCAGGCGATAATTACATCTGCAGCAAGTTTCCAATCATTAGCATTTAAAACTAGCAGAACTCGCAGTAACTTGATGAATGTCAGAGGAATAATAACATAAAATTGTTATATAAACAGAATTAAAATAAAAATAATATTGGTTGCATATGCCTTTTTTTCTTCATTAATGATATCGCGAGCTGAACTACAGACGAATAGAAATCATAACAAATAATTTAAAATAAAGACATGTTTAAGAAAGAGATAGATAAATATAATAACATTAAAAAGTATTTGGCAAAAGATACTGGAATTTCATTTCTTTCAAAATAATTTCACTATTCTAATGATTGATTTGCATCTAAATCATGATGGACTAAGAATGTTAATGAAATATTAATGCAAGTGATGACACCTGTTGAATATTACAAGCAAATTATCCCCATGATAGCATCTGCTGGCAAGCCGAAAAACAGTAATAAATAAATTTCAGGTCTGGAAAAGGCTGAATATTTTTTTTTCTTTTGATCAAAACGCAGTGACTAAGGAAAAGTAAAAGAAAAGTGACTGATTCATGGGTCCCAACAGAGGGCCCCTTACCGTGATATTACTAACCTTGAGGCAACCTGCAGAGTCAGAAATATATTTTGAAAAGCATACCTCCAAATAATGTTGGGAAATGAAGAACAGCATTTCAGTAAAATCATTTTCTTAATTCTCTTAATCAAAAAGCAGGAAAAAATACCATACGCTAACACGATTTTCGGAGTTTTATGCCACTTTGTGCTACTTTTAGTAAATCAATTTAATACGAAATCATCTTTTGTTATTGTATCACTTTTGTTCTTTATTTTACTAAGGAAATTGTAAAAAGTTAAAGGAAGATATTTTATTTTTTTATCCATCATCAATACAGAATAGAAAGACAAAGTACATTACTGCAAGCAAATCTATGAATTTAATGATTATTTTCTATCTTATATTATTGATCAGGAAAAGAAATTGAACCGATTAATGAATGTTAACGAACAAAATGATAAGTTAACTTAAATATATAATATAAATATTATTTTACTAATATTGAGAATTATTTTAAAAATAACTAACCATCAGTTTGTAAATCAGTGATAAATATTAGTCTTAATCATTAATCTGTGATAGGACAACTATGGTCCACGGGTCAGACTTGGTCCAATTAGAGGTTCTTATTTTATCCGCCATAGATTTTTAGAATAAAAGTATAATAGTTTAAAATAGCAGAATAATTAGTACATCTCTGATCGAACTAGATAAATGAAATCCATAGATTCATTCATCGCATTACTATTAAAGAATTTTTTAAATAATATTTTTTGACTCCATATTGAGAATTTAGCAGAATCAATAAGCTCGCTCCTAAAAAAAATTGCACATCTCTAACTTAATTGGCTATGTCTGCGTTCACACTAGTAATTCAATTATGAGCTAAAATTAAATTATAGCATTATATTTCGGTACAAAAACTATACGAAATTCATAACTTATCATATGGCATATTAACATTCAGTGTAATCAAAACAATAACTCATTGTCAAAATATCAGTCACCTGATATTTGAGAAAACGAAATAATCAAAGAGTGAAAGTATTATGCATTATTTTCATTGCTTATTATGGTGTAATAGAAACCACGGAACTCTTTTAATACATGTATAACCGCAGGAAAGTGTGATGAATCCGGAATTCAACGAAAACTCCGTATTCTGCGCAGAAAGAGGAAGAGATTCCAACTTTGATATCGTCTTAATTTCATTCTACCTCTCCAAATGTAAACATTCAGCTGAAAAAAATTTTGAATGACAGCCAACTCCGACTCTGAAACGTAAACAAATGTTCACGGCCCTCCCCATTCCTCGCCAACCTCTGCCTTAAATCGCCAAATTTATTTATCCAGAAAAATAATTTAATTATAAAAGTCAGCACTCAAATACGGATTGAATAGATTGTTTACAATTTCGAGAAATTACGGAATGATTGATTAAGGTGATTATTTCTTAAACTGAGAGCTGTGAGGTTCGGTTAGGAAATTGTCAATATTATTAAGGCTTCTCGATGGGACCCAAATTTGCTCATAGAACGTCAAGTTCGAATTGCTGATGATTCGATTATCACGATTTTATTTATATGAACGATGGTAAAAAAAAATGACAAAAAATTATATATGTACTTCAGGATTAATAAAATACGTGATTAATAAAATTATAACAGAGTAATAGATTTAATAATGTTACAACAATTCTTTTTGGTCATATTTTAACAGGATAGTGTTCATAGGCTCGCATACTGTTTGTAAATTATATCATGTTATAAACATGATAAAAAAAATCTCTCTAAATGATAGAAGACTGAATATTGAACTACAAAATTTTGGTACATAGTTAATTCAGAAATAATGAATAAAAAAGGAATTTCAAAATTTTTATCAAATATTTTTATAAAAAATTATGTTGAAATGTTAATGTTTTCCTTCAATAACTTTGAAGCAATTTGTTGCATAATTCAAAATCATTTTATACACCAAATTAAAATTTAAAAAGCTCTTCGATAATAAGAATTCTATTTTCATATAATTTTCCCACTAATTTTAATAATTTTTAAGAAATATAGTAAACACATTTTAAAAGAACGTATATCATTATTTTAGTAACCAGATTTAAACTTAGTGCAGTGAAATGAAATAAAAAACATTTTGTATGTGCGTGTGCGCGCTGGTGCTGTTATAATATTAAGTGCATATATATTACTGGTATAATAATAATAATATATGTTATAATAATAATATCAAACATAAAACATTATCATGTTACGATACTTTGCTCTGTAAACGTGCTTCTTTTTCTCCTACTTTTTTTTTCAAAAACAAAATAATCTGCACAATTCTATTTGCTCACAAGCGCAGCAGTCTCACACTTCGCAATCAAAAGACCGCGAATTCGAGATTCTATATCATGACTGGTGCATTAAAATGTCGTATGTAAAATTTTCTAAAACCCTGGAATAGGTTAGCTACATGTCTCAAAATGACAAATGTGATAGCATGTTAACATAAAATGCCAATATGATCTCAGCTTATCTCATCAAAATTTATCATGTTTTGCTGCATTTGGTTTTGACAAACAACATTTTGTTATAATAATGACGACGAGATTATTATGAGTAACTGGAGTAGGTTAAATCTTATGCAACAAATAAATTTTCATCATCTAACAAGTAACAAGGCTGAATAATCGGGTGAAGACACTTGATATTCTTGGAATCTTACAACTAATGAATTGCAAGACCTGATTCAATGATCTTGTGAATCTTCATTTGAGAGATTATTCTGACAACTCGATCGATTTAGGATGTCAGAAGTTTAAATTCCAATTAAGAAGACGACATCACTATAAAATATTTATAGAATAGCTTAAATAAGATCAGAAACATGATATCACTAGTAAAAAATAAAATCAATTTCAGTTTTCCGTACTATATTTTGGTTGTATTTTTATATATCCAATTATATTGCATAAGTGAATAACTATATTTAAAAACTGATGTTTAAAATTATTAATTACTGCTTTATTTTGAAATCAAGCCTTATTTGTAATAACCTTTAAAACTTTAAAAAAACCAAAAATTGCATTAAAACCATTGAAAGAAACCTTCTCAATAATAAAAAAGGAATTATATTTTGGTTATCAATAAAGGAAGATCTAGTGTAAAAACATTTACAATGAAAATGAGAAGGATTTGAATTTTGTTATAATAATGAAAAATAATGTAAAACATACTGAAAACATTTTAAAATATATCAAAATTATAGAAAAAAAATTGATTGCAATTCAATTAGTATCACAAAAATGTGATTTTTTTTTTAATTTTCAGAGTGTTAATGTTACCTTTGGGCTATAACATTTTTCCAATTTATCAAGAAAAAACACCAAAATTTCGCTTTGTTATTTAATTAAAATTAAAAAAAATCTTTAAAAGGCATTTTCTCACCCACCAAAGTATTAGTCAATCAAATTCCGTAAATCCTCTACCAGCGATCTATCCAATACACAGATACATATTCTCTTTAATAATTAATAGAGTGATATGTTTATAAGTAAAAGAAATATGCTTATAAATATATATTTTCATTTTTTATTTAAAACATTTCTATAAGATGCGATTCCGCATACAAAAGTAGTCTGAGTAAATAAGAATCGCTTTCATTTTTCCGTGGAAAATAAATGCATTACAAAATTTCATGTGAAATCAACAATGATTAGTTAAATCACAGAGAAGACCAATTTCTTTTCTCTTCTTATGTAAGGTTGGGATAGAACATCCATTTCTTTTTCTTATAAACATAGCGTCAGAAAATTGGAACCTGCTTAGAAAAAAAATTGAGAATAAAATTAAAAATGAACGAAAGATAAACAAAAATTTAACACTCTGTCAAAGTAAGTCCCAATAATAAGTAGTAAAAAAAAGCTACGTTTGCTTACGTGAATTTTTTTAGGAGCTACATATCCTTGTTGTCTTTTTTTTTTAATTGTTTGATGCCACCATAGAACTATTTATATACAATGTCAGTGTCAAGTTTTGTGACACTGAGTGAAGTGTCTTGAAAAAATATTGCTTAGTTGAAGGAGATTACAGAGAAAAAAAAAGGTACACTTTTCCTGTACAGTAAGGATAGAAGAAAGAACTGCCAAAAAATGTCACTGCGTTGTACGTAAAACTGAATGAGGAAAAACACCTGCAACTGTTTACAGCAAAGGAGAAATTTATCGTTTTAGTTTTTAAAAATATAGTCTATTCTCAGTTATCCGGGAAAGTGAATACTGCAAAAAAAAAAAAAAAAATAACGAATAATTTCTCAAAAAAGGATTTGAAAATGCTTTTAAACAATTTTTATATATAGTAGAAAAAGCCTAATGCCCATACAGTTATGATGTATAAACAGTCAATTTTTGCATTTACAAATTTATTGACTTATTAAAAAAATAATAATAATTTGTTTTTCGATGATAAAACATCTGCTTTTAAATTCTTCATTTTTGATCGTATTTGGAAGTAACAACCAAAGAAAAGCAATTGTTTACTGTATAAAATATAGAATTTTATCCTTATCCGCACACATACACTAGGGGAAACTTTCACAGGTATTGAAATTTAAGCTGTCTTTTAATGACGATCATTAAGAAAAACAATCTTGGTTTAAAACACTTAAATTTACACAAAAAATAATAATAGAATTTTTTTAAATGTCAATATTATTGCCCCATTTTTTTTTATTTTTTTTTTCCTTACAATTTTAATCTCAAACATTTTTTGTTCGAAACTGACAGCAACAAAAACGGCATAAAGGCCATACTATAATAATGGCTCAATTATCATCTAATAATTATGGCATTAATGTTACTTATTTCAAACGCTTTGAATATTAATATAAACATCGTGAGAAAAAACCACACGTTTATTTTAACTTTCAGATATTTCCTAATAAAATAGGTTAATCTCACATATTTAGAAACATTTTAGTTATTAACATCCTAATTTTAATCAATTTATAACCTTCGGTGTAAATCATCGTTCTACATTTTTTTCAATGCATTACAATCGAAAATTTCAATATGCATTATTTAAAAAAAATATGAAAAAATATCAGACAGTGCAATAAGAGTTTGCCTAGAATTTATGGCGGAAGAACGAGATTTGAAATGTTGCACCAAGACAAAGCAATAGGTGTAATTTTAATGCGTTCCGATTATATATATTTGCCTTTGGCGGTTACACAAGAAACTGATTTTAAAAAATACCAGTGAGTGTCATGGATACAATTTTATAAAAGAATGACAATATGTCATTGTTGGATAAATCTTATTTTTCAATTTAATTTTCATTTAAAACTTTTATCTTTTTACCCCCTTTTTAAAAAGGTTAGTGTAAAAAAATTAAAAACGCAGTGATGGAGATGCAAAATAAAGGAGTGAAAAATTCCTGCAATAAATTTCATTTTATAGCATATTGCAATAAAAAGTAATTATTTTAACCAATCAAGGTTCAGAAATCCCCACTTTGTCTCTCAATATTTCTAAGTTAATTTCAAAACGGGACCATAATCTCCCAAATCAATCACCCTGATTATCAATATCTTTTATTATATAAAAAATAAGAATATTCTTTTTATAAAAAAAATCTCAAAATTAGACAATTAATATTTATATGCCATGTATTTATTCAACATAAAAACGAACAATTTTTCATATGAAGTAAGAAGACAGCGAGAAATTCCATTACTTGTGTCCAACTTTCTTATCTTTTTTCTCCAAAAACAGTTTATTAATGCGCAATTTCAAGCAAAAAAAATTCTAAATTAAACATTAAAGGAAATAAACATATCTGTTACAATTTCAAACGTCGTCTGTATAATCTGTTGAGGTGTTTAATATAAAATTCTTAAAAACTCGATTTAAAAAAATTCTCATAACGAATGATTTTAAATATTTTCTTTTACTAAATTACCTTCTTAAAAGATATAGGCACAACTTTAGTTCAAATCCGAAGGTTTCTGTAATAGGAAAGGAACTTATTTCAATAATTTTTCACACTAAATCAACTTCAAATTAATTTTAATTAAACTATTTGTTAAACGAACATGAAAATAAATGCATTAAATTCAAAATATTAAAAAATTTTAAATGAAAGATAATTTGTAGATAGAAGAAATTCACTCTTATCCTCCCGATTTTTTATGGATAACAACTTAACAATGCATAGATAATTTCGTGAAATTTAAAAATTATTTTCGTGTTCTTCAACCATAAAATTTTCATATAAATATTGTAATATTTACTAAATTATCAAAAATTTAATATCGCTTCTAAATTATTGATAATTACTTAATCAAATCCTTAAGTATATGTAAAAAAGTTCACAAATTTAAAATAACATTACACAATTTTAAGACTTTGAAAGTTAAAATTCTTCTTTCTCGTGTTTATAGTATTGTCTACAAACAATCTTTCAAATATATGCTATTTAAATAATTGTATTAAAATATTCATGAAATATGATCCGTCTTGAATGAAAATTAGATGAGTCAGAATTTTGTGAGAATAAAAAGGATGGTTTGAAAATAAAGTGAAAAAAATCAGAAACAAAAAAAAACAGTTTCTTCAGGTGAAGGTTATCTAATTGGGATAGAAGTTGATATATTAATGTGAAGAAGGGTACTGATATTTACTTTACACATTATTCTTTATTTAAAATCTCATTTGAAATTTCTTAAAGAATATAAATAAGTAGATACTAAAAAAATTAATTTTTTTCTATATTTTCACAACACGATTTTCTAATTTTTTCCAGTTATTCAAAATTTCTCAACTGCCTATAGTTCTATATTTTTATTATTACATATAAATGCTTCAGTAAGTGCATTTTCTGTTTAATATTTTATGCGCAGTACCTAATTCATATAGTTTGCATTCTTTCGCTACATTTATATCAATTTTTATTCTCTTGTTCTATTACATCAAAAATTCAATATACTGTAATACAGTACTATATGTTGAATACATAAAATAAAATATTACAGTTTAATTCATCGTATAATTACTGTAAAATATATAAAATTAATCAATAGAATCCTGATTAAAAAATGCTTTTATGTAATTTTTTAACTTTCAGTTTTTCACAAATAAAACAAATTTCCTTGCATTACAATCAATTCCTTTTCAAGTTAATTAAGTAAGCATTATATTTGAGAACAATAAGTTTTCAGAAGTTGAAATACTCCCTGAATAACAGAAAAATTTGACCTTTAAATGCAAAAATTAACATTTAGCAATTCGATAATTGAGGAATTCCAAAAAAGAAAATAAATTTCATAGTTTCATCATTCAAAAAGTCAATTTCTATAATGCTCACAATATGAAAACTCCAATTAATAAATTATTCAACTAATATAAAATTCAATCTAACAAAAAAATATACCAAAAATATGGAACACGGTTGAATCCTTGATCTCCATGTAGTAATATTCGGCACAATAATATTATAAATATTCAATTTAAAGACAGCATCATTTGAATGCTTGTAATAATGAGAACTTGTCATTCTTAAATTCATAATCGGAACCGAAATTGTTTTCAATATCATTCCACAACATAATATTATCGAGTTAAAAAAATTCTCGAATAAAATTTCATGACATAAACTTAATTAAACATTTCTTTTAATTTATTTTTACGTCACTTAACTTAAAATTCATAGAATTAGAATGCTCCAAACTAATTAGAAGATTTTTTTTCATTTTTTAAAAAAATAATTACCGTCCTTCGCTAGATTTTTAAAAATATTTCATGTCATTCTTGGTTTTAATTCATTAGTATTTTGTCAGAAAAGGAATAGTCTTTTATTTCGAAATTTATGATTTCTTCAACTAATAAATTTCTCGGGAAGCAAATCGTCTGTCTGTTTTCCAGACTGGAAAAAAGATGTTGGCATTTACAATTTATTCATATATTTTCAATTGCATGCATCAATTATTATGAATGCCATCCTACTTTTTTCATTTATCTATTCTTTCATTTATTTAAAAAGAAAAATTGAAAATTTCAAGGCTGAGTTTAGCGCTTAAAAATACAATCATAATTCAAAAAGGAGTTTAATAAAATAATCATTTGACTTAAAAATAAAATTTCTTTGGGATCTTCTAATCATCAAATTTTAATTTGCAGTTTCTATTCAGTTTGAAGCTTTTAACTCAATTAATACCTCCAGTAAATTGTCTGACGAATTAATAGAAAATAAAGCTTTATTTTTACTATAACGTTAAACAATAAAACTAAAACAAAAAAAAAGTAAAAAATAATAAATGGTGAGATATTTAAATAACGCTTTTAATTCAAATCATACTTTTGGTAAAATTAATGAATTATTACTAAAAAATAAACTTAATTGTTACAATAAAGTTTCATTCCTTTATGTCTAAGAAAGATCTATACATCAAGCGAATTCATAAATTATGTGAAATCGTAGCGTAATATAGGATATGAAAAATCACTTACTATATGCCACTAAATATAGATAAAAAAAAATACCCTAATAATAAAATTCCACCTCAATTCTACTTTTTATTTATAATATAGACTTCTTAAATTATAAAATCCAGTTCTCAAGAGACATTGATAATTGTTTTATCGTTTTTTCGTCATTAGTAAAAAAAGAACCAATAAAAAATTATTTTCGTGTAAGGCATTTTATTAAAATTTAAAAATAAGAATATTTACGCAATTTGTTCAGTAGCACTAATGTTTTTTTTTTTTTCATAATTCTGCTTTGTTTTCATACAATTGTTGTACACTTGGAGCAGTAAAAAAAATTAACCTAAATTTTTCCCAAGGATAGTGTTGCAAGACCTGATTAAAAATATTTTTAAATGACTTCGCATCTACCCCTTCTAAATATGTTTAAGCAAGTACTTACCTATCTGACTTAGGGTATTCCTGATACTTGGTCTGTATAAGCTCCTGGATATTGTTGAGCAGGCGCGGGGGCTCTGCAGAAATGCCTTGCGCCCTCTCCTTCCTACGGGCGCTCCTGCTGTACCGATGGGGTGACACCACCGGAAACACCGACTGATACTTGTCCAGGAGGCTTTTCAGCTCCCGGATCTCCTCTTCCCGCTCCAGGAGCAGGGAGTTCATCTGCTGGATGGTGTCCTCCTGCTGGTGGACCACCAACTTCAGTTCTTCGATGCTGCTCATCTTCAAACCTTCAATCGTCATCAACACACAAATAACTGGAATGTAGAAATAATTCGGAGTCCGAAATCAATCACATGTCAAGAAAAATTCATCACAGCTCTTTTAAAAGAAGTTGAAAGAAATAAATTGAGAAAGAAAGATAAACGATCTTCCACATTCAAAACGAACGTTCACATTATTCCAAAGGACGACGCAGAAAAACGCCGTTTTCACTCATAAAACAGAGGACACAAACACGTGTCCGTAAGCAGGGTGTTTGGGAAGTGTTTTGAAATATCAGCTAAAAGGCGGCCATGGGTAGCAGGGTTGCCAGTAGATAAGAAAAGAGATTTGAAAAAGCTACTTTCGCCAAATGGCGCCAAGTTCGAGTGGAGTGTTTAGCTTAGCGATTTTAAAAGTGTGGAATTTAGCTGAAGGTGATAAGAACGGGAGAATAATCTCTTTTCTGTTGTTGGGAGTAAACAATCAGGAATGTTAAGAAAATATGTTTCATCATGTTCAGGAAACTATCTAAAAATAGTTATAATATTTGAAGTAAATAAATATAGTATGGCACGTCGAAAGAAAGCACCTTTTTATATATTAAAAAAGGATTTTTTTTTTCAGTTAAAAGTGTGATTTTTATGGAATAAATTAAAATGAATGTTGTTAGTGAGGAAATAAAAAGAAAACTTCTATCAATTGATAATAAGAATATTAACAGAAATGTTTTCTATTCAATTTTGATTGCTTTGTTAAGTGTTTAATTCTGATAATTTCGTAAAATGGATTATAGCTATTTTTGAATTATATAACTGTGTTCAAGTTTAATTCAAATGGTGATATTTAAAATGAGGAAAACTTAAACAAAACGTTAATTATGTAAAATTCATAGAATAAAATACTTGCAAACAAACTCGTTTGGTAAAATAATTTATAACTGAAAAGGACTTAAAATAGCAATAGGAATTTTGCTCTAAATTTAGAAACTACAGACACTTTTTTTAAATAGCTTTTTCATAATTTCAGAAAATTTTTGCGAAAGAATCACTTTCAAGTATGATTTATTCAACTCAATATATAAATCCATTTAAATGAATAACACAATTAACGCACTAAAAGAAATTAACTTGACTTTAAAAGAACATTTATAATCAAATATTAAAAACCATAATGAAATTAATTGTGTTTCCCTTTCAAAGGTTTGTTTATTGATTTTAAAAGTTAATTATTTATTGCTCTTTCTATCAATATAACCTAAAACAAACGATTTACACAAATAACAAAAGTTTAAAAAATCACAAAATTTTTCACAAACATAATCTAGTAATAATTTTGGATAGGGGGACTTATACTAACGGAAATTATATTCGGATGTGATTTGTTTCCTTAAAGTTAGCGAGTCAAATCTAACATCTCATGATAACCAATTTTATATTTTTAT
>JAPMOR010111744.1:48531-76825 GCA_026543865.1 Argiope aurantia
AAAAAAAAAAAAAAAAAAAAAAAATGCCCTGTCTTTTTAAATTTAAAAATTTAGTAAATTATTTTAAATTCATTGAAATAATATCTTTTCTATACATAGTGCATATATATTATTTTCTATAGTCATTAGAAATGATCTAAAAGCAAATATGTAGGAAAAATCATTAAAAAAATTATAAAAAATTTCTAGATTAAATTTTTTAATTTGAAATTTTTGCCCAGAATGGGGTCATTCTTCTTATTATTTATATGCCAAATTTTATGATTGTAAATGCTATAGACTTGTCTTCACACAACAAAAACACAAGAACATTGTTTTTTACACACCTGGATAAAATATTGAAATTGGAGATTGTTTCACTGCATTTAAAAAAATATATATAATATAAGCATTTTTCCATCCATAAATATAAATGAAGTATCAATATATCCAAGGAACTGATATATATATAAATATTTGAATATTGAAATATAATTGCCAAGACTTTTCAGGATATGTCCCAATACTTTGCAATAGGATATAGTACTTGGCATAGGGAGCATTTGATTACTTTAATAATGTTGAGTTTGTACAGAAACAGTCAAAAAGTATAAGTTCAAGAATTACATTATCATGAAAATGAGATGTAGAAGTAAAATTAAAAAAATCAATTTATTATTTTTCATTTACATTCACGACATACATAAAAATCACAGAAAGGTACATCAAAACAATTGTATTATTTACTACAAAAAAAAAAGAGAAATAAATAATGTTAAAATAATTAAGTACAATGATTATCTCATATTTGTCATGTTACATAAGCAAAAATTAATACTGTTACAATATGACAGACACATTAAACTCTGAACAACAATTTTTTTCATATGAAAAAAGATGGGGAACAAATTAAGAATCATGAATTAATAATACTAATAAAGCTTGGGCTAAAACTATCTAAAAGTTGACAACCTTTTTAATAAATTCTACAAAATATAGACAACACAACAACAATAGTAAAACAATAAGATTAATATCAGACATTTTTGGCACATAACCCATATTTTTTTTTATTAAGACACACATATCTACAATTCTTATTCAAATGAACAGAAAATACTTTCTACAAACCAAATGAAAATGATAACTTCAGTTAACAAAATGTCAGCACAAATAATGCTGAAAGTAATATAGATGATTCAGAATAACTCGGCTCTGACAAGTTGGTAGGTGCAATCTAATAACAGCAATACCAGATGAGTATTTTAATAAGTAAGAAGATGGAATGAATCAAAATTTGCCAGATCAAAGCTACATTTTGCTGTTTCATAATATCAAATCCACCAATAACACTCCATTGAGATATAGAGATAAACACTTCACAAAACAACTACATTTATTATTATTATCTATTATTTCTTTGTATCATACTTTTTATTTGATAATAGTAATTCCTTTCATAATATCTCTCCTTTTAAAAAGTTGCTTATCTGAATGTGGTAGTAAGACAACTGCCAACTTGTCAGAACACGCTATACACATTTTTAATATTTCAAGCCCTGAATTTCTTCAATTAAAAAAATAAATTAGAATTAATATGAATAATAATTTCTAAGAAATTATTAAAAGAATTTCTGTGAATAGGAATTATTTATACTGAATATATTTGATTTGTCATTCAAATGGCACTTAGCATATTAATTACATAAATCCAAATGAAGAATAAAATGATGAAATCTTTGAAATTAAACAAGTTTAATAATTTTAGAGTATTATTTTATTTCAGAAGTTTGAGATCTAAATGACAAATAGAAGTTAAATGTAGACATGGATTTTTTTTTTAAAGTCAAAAACTACTTCTAGTTTAATAGTAAAAGGTAAAGATTTTAGCTAATTTGTTATTGGTTTTTAGCATGTTAATGAAGAATTGATGTGTTTCCAATTCATACAGAGAATATTTAATGAAGAAATAAAAGGAAAAGAGACAATTTTATACTGTCTGAATCATGTTTCAGGGAAAAATACAACTAATGAGCTTAAAATCACAATATTAAGTTTAAAAAATAACATTTGTGCGATCCTTTATTGCTTATTAATGAAACAAAATTATAAAAAAAACAACATGCACACGGAATAATTAAAAACCAATACAGATTTTTGCTATCCAAATACTTTTTATAAATACACAGTAACTGTATTCTACAATGTTGTGCAATATAAGATTTTACAATAGATAAAAACTAAATTGTATTTTTAAGCTTTGAATCTTTTTGCATAAAAAATTCTTTTCATTTTCTATGCATACTTCTATAAATATTTAAAAAAATGTCAAAGAAGTAATTAAAGCCTTAAATGAAGAAATTTACTTGGATGCATTAAAAAAAAAGGATAAAATTCTATGAAACAGTTACAGATAAGTTGAATGTTTCTAAAAGATATGCTTGATATAGCTATTTCATACTTTTAATTAACTAAAGGATCTTAATTATATAAAAATTAAATTTGTAATAAATATTTGACAAAATTGTCTGCAATAAACAATTTTTATGGTGCAATTTCATCACAATGCAAAATATATGATGTGAAATATCATTAACAAAAGCAGCTAAAAATACCAGTTTCGTTAATAATCAATAAGAAATCAAAGATATTACTAAAACTTAAGAGTAATATATATGATTACAGAATTAAAAGAATACATGAAGCTATTTACAACATTTAGTTTTCAATGATAATATAATTATCTATTAAAAACCAAGCCAACAACTTTCAAGTCCAACAAGGCCAATATCAATAAAAGTTAACAGTATAAACATTCTAAACAGTAACAATGATTAACAATAACAATCTCATCAATATTAACTCAAACAGTATCTTCATAAATTATGGTAAAAATCATGCTTTGCACTAAAAGCATGCATTGATAGGAATTGGACCTCTTTCAAAATTCTATATATTAATTAAAAACAAAACTTTTTTTATTATTATAAAACAAATCCTTAATTCACAAATCTTAAAAATAAGTGAAAAGAAATACACACTTAAGGAGGCTCAGAAATTTTTAAGTTGCTTTTAATTTCAAATATATAAATAATAAAAATCTCAAGGAAGAAAAAAAATTTGAAAATGATGAGCCCTTTGAAGAAATTTAATTTCAAAAAATTAAAATACGATTTTAATATAATGTTTTTCAATGAAATTATTATAATGCCATAGTTTATAACAAGTGAAGTCCAACAGTTCACAACACAAAAAATCCTCATTTTAAGTTGATTTATAATTTTATTTTTGGCATACATTTTTTAATTGTAATTAGGAGTTACATTAAAATGACTTTGAATATATCAATTTAGCAAGAGAAATACAAAGATTTATAATTTAAATTAGGAGATTCAGAATTAAATTTTGCATGCAAGTCAATCATTTTCAGAAAAAGAGTTACGTAGATATACTGATAGTAATGAAATATGCAGATGAAGCTTTAATTATTAAATAAAAAGGAATTAAAGAACAAATTCACTTTAAAACATTACAGGAATTCTTGGGAAGTCAAAACAATTAAAAAATAGTTTGCAGCATTTTAACCGTTTCACTACTGCCCCAGTATAATCAGTCTTATAAATTCTATCCCGGCAAGTCAGATTTTGTTTCAAACAAGGAGTGTAAGATATAAAATGAGTTATTACCAAGGATGTCCTTGCTTTATATCCTGAACCCCTAATTTGAAACAGAAATCTATCAGCCAGTATAGAATTTGTCTGGCTGATTGTGCTGGATCAGTAATGAAAAGGTTTAAAAAATGGAGATAGAATTGATGTTATTCTGGATATTAAGTTAGATTATGACTAGAGAATTATATATTTGTTTCAAGTAGCACTCCTACAGGGCACATCAGTCTTTTCCATTTTCTAAATTCAACTCAAAAGTAGATCAATATCCTTTGTTAACCCTGCTGTTATGTTCGAGTCTATTTGAATCATAGCATTTTTTAAATGCTTATGATAAACGAAGGCATCAGGTAATTCTTTGAGTATTTCATGACTTCATTAGTGAGGATGTTATTTCTCAGAAAAGGATTTCCTTTTAGTTATATATTTTTTCATAATTTGTACCAAATTGCACTGTATCATTCAGGTTTAATGTATTGATAAGTTTTAATGTATTGTTCAATATTAATATAAGAATATAAATTTCTTTTTAACTAGACTTACAAGTTTTTATTGTATGTTAGTAATTTGATTAGAAACTACAAAAATAAAATTCATGTAAGGTATTTACTATTAAAATAAATCAGTTTGTAAAAAAAGAAGTTGCAAAGAAAAAAAATTTTTTTTTTTTTTTCCAGTTTGGGAAAATATCTAGGATTTTTTTAACCTTAACTATTTTATCTGCATACAAATATTACAACAGACAAACAAATAATACTTTTCGTGACAGGTGTATATGCCAAATAAACCATCTGAATATGGAATTTAAAAATTATCTTTATATAATAATAAAACTTTATTGTTTCTAAAGGCACAGATCTATAATAGGAAAAAAAACCCTGGTCAAAAAAAAAAAAAAAAAAAAAAAAAAAAAAAAAATCCAAGCTTGTGAGTTGCAAATGATCTAACATATAAATTTACAGGGCACAATGATACATTACTTCACGTCTCCTAAATTGGATCGAATTCTAAACGAAATATTACTAGACGGTATAACAAGGGAAACAAAACCACTTTTTGATTGATTGCAAATAATTAGCTTACATTTTTACTTCAAACAGCTCTAATGAATTACTATCCAGAAAAGAATGTCATTCTTATGGAAACACTGCACTATGATAAATCAACAGACCAAATAAAATATCAGATATGACATTTGAATAATAAAAAGAAAAGAATTGAGGGTGATCAACTTTTGAATGTATACATTTATAAAAGGAAAACAGACTGCTGTCCTAAAAATATATTTTACTTGTAAACCGTTTGTTCTTTAAACATCAGAGAATAACAAAATGAATGAAAACAAATCAGCTAAAAAAACACAGTACTAAAAGGGGGGGGGGGGCGGAACCCTACAACACAATATTTCCTCAGAAATTGAGAATCAAGGAACATACTTGAAAGATTACAGGGTAAAAGAGAAAATGATTTATAAATTTCCAACTAATATAATTGCTTAAAAATTGCTGACATTTCATGATGAATCCATCAAACAATAATAAATAAATGAAATTATATAAGAACAATTTTCAAAAATCATATCTGCAAGCTCCATGTAGCAAATTTTTGTCATAATAGGAAATATGAGACAGGATTTAAAAGAAGTACTTTAATATATATATACATTTAAATTTTAGATACATTTTATGATTAGACATTTATTGTTGTTTTCAGTTGTATTAGATATATTCTTTAAATTTTTTTTCTCCAAAATTTATTTTCTTGAAAACGGGATGAACATAAGTTCTTGAGGTTAGCATAATAAATATAAAACGAAAATAAATTACTTAAACAAAGAATATATTTTATAATCAATCTTTTGATAAGTTTGCTTTCCACATACCAATTCTATAGACTTCAGTACATACTAAATGGGTTGAAGCCAAATTGACCATAAGGAAGTTGTTTTTATGAGAATTAGGGAAATAAAAAAATATCGGACAAGACAATATCAGATAAGAAACAAAAATTTGAATAATATAGTAGAAATATTATTGGTAAAAATATAAAATGTATCATAAATTTTTATTAATTTATATTTGAGTAATAAACATGCTCGATTCACGTTCTGCCCATCAAGCAATGGTAATAAACAAAATGTACTGAGAAAGAATTATGAAAAATATATTTGCAAGTTCCACCAGTAAATTTAAGCATAAATAGAAAATGTAAGACTTAAAAATGCTCTAATTCATTTTTTAAAAATTTTATATTTCAGCATTATATATATACATATACATTAATTATATTATTTTTCAAACACATTATATTTATTAGGTTTGAGAAATTCGTATATATTATCTAAAATTATATTTTTCAGAAAACGAAGAAAATACATGTTCCTGGAATTAGTATTTAATATCTGAGTCGCACTGACCTGGGTATTACTCTCGCATAGTAAATGAGAAAACAACAGCAGGGTTAATGTAGTTTCCTGAAATTTCACGAATAAAATATTTTAAAGTTTCAATTATATCTATAAAAAAATACGGTTCATCTGCTTAAAAATTCTAGATCTAACAATTTAATCATCTAAATAATTGGTTAATTTGTGGGTTAGCTATAATTTGAAACAAACATTTTTTAAGAGACAAAAACATTAGCAGCATGATAATGCTTTAGGTTTAATTTACACATTTTTGTTTTATTTTTAAAAATCTACCCTTTTTTATATAGCAGTGATATTGTGCACACCAGAAATGTATTTAATACTACCACAATATACATGTTAATAAATGCAATTATTAAAACAAATGCAAATATGCTTAAAAATATTTTGAAATCTTATAAAAAATTGGATAAAAAAATGGTACAGTTATAAAACTGATATCACTAAAATATGCATTCTTTGAATTTTAAATAAGAGTAAAAATATTTTTTATGCAACATTATGCTTTAAAGTTAATGACAAAAAAAGCAACAATATTTAAATAATGATTTTTTTAAATAAAAGATAACTAGAACTTGAAAAAAAAAATTCTTAGAGATGCAAATCACAGATAGTATGAGAGCATATAAACATTATCATGCTAAATGAATGCTTTATGCAATTGCTAAGCTGCTTCTGTAATTGCTATTTGGGAGTATTCACTCACAAGTAGGAAAAATAGTAGCCAGTTTTCTTTTATAAGATTTCCATCGAAATATTGTAATAAACAAACTCTTTATCCATTACAATACTAGGGTTATTTCTCAAATGTCAAATTTCTACACAGTTTTACTTCACTGAAATCTAATTGTTGCATGGAATTAAAAAGTGGATGAAATATTAACAATAAACTGGGAAAAATTAAAATTGGTAAAATGCTAATTGGTGTGTTGGGCAAATGCCTGAAATCCTCACCATCTGATAGTTAGCCATAAAAATTATTGACCTTGATGTCCTAAATAAAATATTTACATGTATGATTATTTATTAAATGAAGTGTTGGATATTTTTAATAAAACTACATTTTCCCAAACTTTATACAGACTACACTATAAATAGGTATATTAAGGCATTATGAAGGCTGAAAAACAGTTGATTAAATGAGAATGACATTATTTCAATCATCAACATGTCTACAGAAAAATCATTTAAAAAATATACTTGAAGCTTAAGGATATAGAAATGACAAACATTGTATATATTTATAAAACTATAACCAATGAATACTTGCATTTGATTATACAACTAAATTTCATATTCATTACAGCAAGTATAACATAAATAATTTCTAATAGGTCTGTAAAGATTTAATTTATGATTTTCAGTACATTAAATAATATACAAATTAATTATAAATTCAATTTAACTGTGGTTAAAATCGATAAAATAAAACTCAGTCAACATGTTTTATATCCAATATAAAATTTTAAAATAGATTACAGAGGATGAGATTTATTTTACAATTACAGCCATATAATGAGATTAATACACAATTTACATAGGCAACTATATTTGTTACCATTTTTCAAAAATTAGTCTTAAAAAATATGTATTTTTTGTTCAACAAAATAAAAGAGTAACCACAAATATAAAGTTTTTGAAAATAAAAACCCTTAGCTTTTTTAATTTTAAAATTAGAACTGCTAATTTTTATAGTTTAAAACCTTACTTTTTAAAATTTTGAATTCAACAAGACTGGCAACATTAAGCCTTACTGTGCAACTATGTAAAACATTGAAAAAAAAAAGGGGGGATGGGAGGGGTTTCTTTACTGCTATGCCCAAATCAATCGAAAACATTTTAAAAATTGAAGTAAATAACCCCTATTACCGCTACCAAATTTTTCAGTTAAAAAAAAATTGGACTAAAAATTTATTAACTGAACTACTAAACTGAAATTCGGAAATTCAATTTTTTTAAGCTTTTATTTCTTTATTTACCTAGGTATAAAAATAAATAAAATTTTTTAATAATAATGATTGCAATTAGAAATGTTTCATGTTATAAAATTATATGTCAAACAGAGGGAAGAATTTTCTCGAAAATTCCACGTGAACATTTTATCCACTACCTATGCTCTAAACATGTTAAGACTGTGCAGACTGATAGTATTATCCTCATCAACAGACAAGCAGCACTTCTAAGGAAGCAATTTGTTAATGTTTATACTTTTGCAATGGAAAAGTACAAAATGTGTTTCTAATTGAATCATTTCATTAATTTTCAATGATCCCAATCATGTATAATGTAATAGTTTATATTAGTCTACATTATTAAACACAAGGTTAAAAAATTTTCCTCATAATTAATGTCTCAAAAATACAATCCTTTGTTCAAATCTAATTCACACAAGAAATTAGGAGCTTAATAGCAAAGACAAAATATTAGATTACTCAAATAATCGAACATCAAAACATTAACTAATCTAGAAAATAACAATCTAATATAATGAGAACTAAAATTAAGTGAAAATAAAGCAACAACAACAATTTCAAATAAAAAAAATTCAATGTGCATTAAGATACAAAATAAAAGCAGAAAGTGGAGAAAAATGGTACAATTTAAAGAAAATTGTTTCTAAAATATACATACATGCTATAAATTTAAGAAATTCTATTCCTTCATTCATTATGCGATAAATTTCAATTATTTGCCTTTAATTATATCTTACTTTTGATTACATATTCATCAAGAATATAAAATTCTGATAATATTTAAAATATGAGTACTGTAATTTACCAATTTTATTCATAAATATTTTATTCCTTTCCTTTTTTTCAAATCATTTTTTTATTTTTAACATTTTCCTTTTTAAACTAAAATGCAATACATCAGTTATTTTCTGGTAAAAATATTCTTAAACCAACTTATTAAATTTACCATTTCTATAGTTTAAAATTATTAACTGGGATAACTCTAGTTTAATATTAGTAAACAAGCCAAAGAAAAATACAATAGATACAAAAATGTACTCCATTAATTCAGAATTTAACTTTTAAAAAATATATCCCTTTCCCATTACTTTGAAATAACACATTTGAATGATTTTTACTATATTACTACCTGAAGTACTCAGAATTATGCTAAAAAACTCTCATTTATATCATTATTCAATCTCAAGATCTGGAAGCATTTTTTCAATCACACACTGTCTAGCAAACAATCCCACATTTTTCATGAATTCCTCTCTTTTTCTAGAACCTATATACAGAAATCTTTGCATTAAATAACCATGATTTGAATAAAGATTATAATAACAAATAATTCCCCATTTTTTCCCCATTTAATTTTATTCATTTTTCTATCGCTATAATTTTAATTTTGTATCTAGTAAATATTTGGAAATTTATAGTTTTAAAAAGAAAGAACAGAACAAATACTTTGCAATACAAAATAATAAAAATAATAAAGAAATACTTTAAAATTCAGGATAGTCACATGAATTATAATTTTTTTGGTTCAGGTTAAGATCAGGGCTTTGTAGAGCTCCAGCCTATTAAAAGAAAATAATAAATAAATCCATACTCTTGAAACAAATAAACATTACAAGTCTTGAAACAAGTGGTTTGCAATTTCCCTATTTTTATAGTATAATAAAAATAATATAATTCATTTACCCCAGATGTGCAATAATTCTATTTCATGGATTTATTGCTAAGTGTAACTCTTTAAACCATATGTGTAAACTCTTTTGTTTTACTTTTCTAGTAATCACTAATTTCCTTGAAGGAAAGCTACAAGTAAATATACAGTGGCACCTGTTTTTATTTTTAATGAATATTTTTATCTATATACTAAATGGATTTGAATGATAGAGAATCATCTACAAGAAAGTACTAGAGAAATTTCTCTAGTAAAAATTAAAGAATTTTCTCTTAAAAACACCATAAAGCTATGGAACATTAAGAATTTCTTCAAAATCTTTTCAATATTATCTTTTTCTGAAATTGAACACTAATTACTTCATCTATTACTGTGCACACAGTTTAATTAAGTAGGCAATAATGGTCCACTCGCTAAACGAGTGCTGGTCAGTTTCAAAATTTGACTAAGATAAGTAAAAAAAAAGTATTGCAAGTTACCAACTTATATGTTTAAATACTACTTCTCAACCGAGAAGTTAATTCATTACACTCAAAATAGTATGCATTATTCTTATATTCTGCACCTTTCTGGTGGAAAACTAAAATCAATCAATATAGCAAGACTTCTGATATTTGATTTCAGAACCATTTTCATTATTTATATTGCCCATAATAAACTTGCTAATTAGAATCTTTACATGCATAAATGAATAGCAAATCAAATGTGTCATCTTCCACACACTTTTCCATTTCAAACTATAATAAAAGGTAACAAGGCATACAAAATTATTTATTGTTGAGAAATAATTAAGTGCAATTAGCAAATATATACAATTTAATTTTTTTTTTAATTTCAGAAAAAAAAGAAAAAGGAAATGAAGTTACCAAAATTAAATAATAATGGTATAGTGATATTCAAATCAATTTTGTTTTGTTTTTGTCTATCACTGTTTTAAATAATACATTCAGAAAAGAAAAGAAAAAATTACAGTTAAATGAATTTTGCTTTATAAATGTTGTACATTTTTCAGTTTTTTAAACTGATTATTTTTATACATTGCTCACTATTATTTTCATTTGCTTTTGTTTAAAGAAGAAAATTTCATGGTAACTTAATCTGCAGTGAACAAAGAAGGATTTTCTGCAGACAATTAAGTATCTGTCATCTAAAAATTAAATAGTTAATTATTATTATTTCTCTTTTCATTTCAGAAATCTATGAAAAAACATGATCCCTGTTGTTTTTAATTAATTGTTTTAGAGAAGTCTTACTATACAATCATATAAAAAGCATATTTTTGCTTTTTTGAAGTTGACAAACTTTTTAAACAACCTGAGAATTCGATGTGACATTTCATAATCAGTATACAATTCCCCAGTGACAAGGGGAAATTATTATGCACCTACGGAACATTTTTCTCTACACGGCGGAGAAATCTTTTAAGAAGAAGCAAATTGTCTCCCCATAACAAGATCAAACAGATTGGCGACAAGTTTCGCAAGAATGATTCAATGAGCTTCAGGGTTCTGTTAAGTTTGTACCTCTGGTACTGGAACATCAGGTGGTAAAGGAGCTGCTTTAGAAGGATCTAAATAATTATAAAGTGGATATTCACAGAAAAGCAGCACTTTAAATATTTTGGGAACATCAGCATAAACTCCAGAAGGTAAGGGTATCAATGGACTTGTATTCATCTTGTAATTACGATACTCTTCGATACTAAAAGAAAAAAAATATGGATAAGTCAACATGGAATTTTAAGTTCTTAGTTTTCTTATAGACTTAAAAAAATTTTCTACTTAATGATTCTTATTTATTATCATATTTCGAGATTTTAACAAATCTTCAGATTTCAAACCTCCGATAATCTGAAAAAAAAATGATTTTCTGAAATATGTTTGTCTATGTGCGAACAACTTAGCTTAGCTAACCTTAAAGTACTTAGTTTAGAAAAATGAGCTTTGGTAAGTAGTTTTCACACCAAATACCAAATTTATAAATGTCTGTTACATTTTGAAGAAATCCATTCAGAGGAAGTTATCTATTTGTCCAAATACAAAAATCAACATTATGACTACAAAACAAAAGTAGATAGATAAAATTAGGTACACATTTTTACCACAATTTTTAACACTTCAAATGTACATCTGCATCAAATTTGCAATGAAATCAGCCAATAGAGCAGCAGTCTGTCAGTCTGTACTTTTGAAAGCATGTAAAAGTGATAAAAATGTAGTGACTTAAATAAATGTGTCTAAAATACATATTTAGTTTTCTTTGACATGAAGGACAATTTGAACAACAGAATACTGAACTTCAGATGATTCTTAGGAGCTTCGAAAATAAAAATCGGAGCACTTGTGATGTCCATGGACTAGCTCAAGATTCACAAATGTATAAACCTTTTAAAGGCATAAAACCTTACAAGATCATGTCAGAAAATTTTAAGACAATTTCCAAGGGAAGAAGTTTTTTTCTAAGAAGTTTCTTTTATTAAATGAATTTTATCAAACAATTTTTATTTTGGAGGACTGAAAAAGAATAAGACACATGCAAGATTATTTTTATGAGTTTCAAGGGTACATGATAAAGGAAAATTAAAACATAAAAAGAGCTCTATACTTACGTCCTATATCTCTCATCTGCACTCCTTTCAAGCAATGGCAGCCCACTGAGGAATAGCAGAATAGCTGATGTGAAGATAGGGCTGAGGACGGCAATCCATTCAGGACCACGCAAAGTGTTTGCTGCAATCACAAAAATGCCCCACCACAAAAGAATCTCTCCAAAATAGTTTGGATGGCGGGAATATTTCCAAAGGCCTGGTAAAAGAGATTTAGGAAAATGAAAACTAATAGAATTTCATTTTTATTAAGAATATCTTTATCTGATTTAAAAACATGACTGAATTTGTGATAATGTCAAAAAGTTATTTATCAAAAATATATGGATTATTTATAGAGAAGATTCAAAACTTCTGAATATAAATCCAAAAAGTTTTGCTGTTAAAGCAAATTATAATATAATCACAGACTTCTCATAAAAATAAAACATATTAGCGAAAGCATGCGAGTCATATAAAAGTTGTTTAGTTCTCATTTACTCTATACACAGAGAAGACTGAATTCTAAAGCTAAATAATCATAAACGAATGAAACAGAGTACTTCTGTTCAACCACAAAGAATGTGTGGTATTGTAAATATATGAAAGAATAATTTTCTAGAAGTTTTTCTTAAGTGTAAGGAACATTTGATTTTTTTTTTTTTAGAGATAAAAGTAGGAGACTCTTAGATAAGTAGTTTCAATACCGTGCAAGCAATTTTTTTCTTCTTAAGTACATATTTTATAAACAGTGCCAATTAAAAATATTATTACATTTCAGCTTATGTGCCAGTAGAATAAAGGGAAAACCAAATGAATGCTTATATGGAATTTTGTTTTTACAAGCTGCAACCTTTTATAAACATAAAAAACAGTAATGATTAATCAAGCAATAGCAGACTCATAAATAAAGATATAAACTTTCTTAATATCTTTATACAGCCCTTAAAATTACCAACAAAGCCTTGGCTGATTATCATTGTAAAGAAATTTTGCCCCAACTTCTTACAACCAAATCAATGAGAACAAAAATCAAATATGATATTACTGCTAAAATAGCATTATACTAAAGAATGTGGAAACAAATCTTAAAGCAGAATATCTGAAGAAAAAGGCACAATCCTCTTTCTAGAGAGGTTAAAATATAAATTATCACCTCTATCATAAACTAATTGCATAAAAATTGGAACTGTGAATATAATTGGCACAAAATTCTAACTAAGCATTTAAATGAAATAATGTATACTTAAATTTAATAATCAGTTGAAAAAACTGAAAACATTTTGCATCTTTCAACTTCTAAGGCACTACAGCTAATGAAAAATGTTCAGTACAACTGTTCTTATGATGAAGTAATAACTCAATTCTCTTGAATTTTCTTTCAAACTTTACTATTAAAGAAATTATTGGAAAATGAAAATTTCAAATCTACTCTATTTCCACTCCCCTTGAACTGAATAGCCAATTTTTAAACTCAGTCAAAGCTTTCATCACCCCTTTAATAAATGCCTTACAAGTTGAAACCCAAGCAAAATTATTTTATCATATTCATTAGATAATAGGGGCAAAGTATTATATATAATAAATTTTATTCAAAGGTAGTTTACAACAAACAAAGAAACTACAAAATTTTCCCACAAATCATATCATTAGCAATACTGCAATATTCCTCTCATAAGGAATCTATTTGGAAAATTATGAATTTATGACAATTATGGCAGATCATTATTATTACGTAAATTTTGTTTATAACTTCTAGTGAAAGAGAGGAAGAATTAAATAACTTAAATAGGTAAAATAAATAAAAACTATTTTAAATTTCATAGAAAAGAAAGAAGGATATCATTTTTTTTGTTTGTTCTTTAATTTATATAAAATTAAAAACTATCAAGAAAAAAATCCATGAAGATTAATCATTTTTCTTTAATGCATATAAAAAACCCATTAACTATTGCTATTGATAAGACAAACATTCAATTTAATATGGGGATAATTACAAAAGTACAAGTCCAATAGGAACTGTACAGAATGGAAAATGTATACAGGAATTACCTGCATCACACCATCGATCTTTCGTTGTAGAATTTCCTTTGAACTTATATTTCTGAATATCAGAAATGGCTTCACAGAGAAAACCAACAGCAAACATTACAGTTCCTGCAATATCTAAGGCTGTCATAGGAGGAGGATTGACATCACGACTCACTTTCCTGGGAGAATTGATAAAAATCACTGGAAGGCTTACAGTGAAAACCCATATGGCCTGAAACAAATTATTCAATAAAGTAAATATTTTAAATTCTACAAACTCATAATCCTGATTTTAAACTAAAAAGATTTATTAGGAAGTGTGTCAAAAAAATGAATTTAATACCACATTGATGAAAAAGAATTTGAACCCAAATTTAATCACAATTCTTAAATAAAATTGTTATAATCTTTTCAGATTCAAACTTATTGAGAGAATTTCATTAAAAAATTCTATAAATTCTACACATTATGGAATTTACAATATATTTCCAAGCAATAATAAAACCACAAAATTCAATAGAACTCCTCTTCCCTAGTTGATTAGATAAATCACAGATTTACTTGATTAAATGAAAATGATGAAGGCTGTGAACAGGACTAATGAGAGCTGAGTCAAGCCTTGGACAAATTACTAAATATGCTCACTCAACATACCTAACATTTCATTTATAATCTTTTTTTTTAATCCCAGCTAAATGAGCCCTCTCATAGACCGTGAATTTTGTAACTCATCCTAACTTTTCTTAGCAGGATTCATCATGTATATTTCTTAAAATGAGTCCCAGATATTTTCCTACCTCAGCAGAATTTAGAATTTATTTCTACACTAGAAAGAAAATATTGCAAAATTTACCCAATTTCATTTACATACTGTGAATTTCAAATACTAAATTAGTTGACTTTTATAACTGAAATCATTGACAACAAGTAAATTTAGTATATTTACTTGTTACTAGATAGATATTATATTATCTAGTTAATTTGAAGCAATGCATCAAAGTTGGACAAGATTTAAAATGAAAGCAACTTCAACACTATACTATAAAATCAATAACAATTTTTATTTTATGACAAATATGTCAAAATCTAAGATAAAATGAATAAAATGATAATTTTTTAATTAGTGCCTTTGAAATTAAAATTTTAGCAATATAATAAATGCAGAAAACTTTAATCTGTAACAGCAAAACTACAAAAGTCAATATCTTTTTACAGGTTTTATTGAAAAGATATGTTGCCATATGGTCAAAGTCACAAAAAATCCTCTTTGTGATACTGCTTCGAGTAGTAATTCAATTTCTTAGAACAATTGAATTTTAAAAAGAAAAAAGTTTTTCTCAACATAAAATTCAACTGAAAACAGAAGTAAATAATACAATATTGAAATATTTAGGAAAAACTCTTTATACCTTAAAAAACAAACAAACTGGAGTTTATTAAATGAATTCACATAAAATTTAATTTTTCAATGATACTTGGAAACATACTAATTGTTCAGAATATATTTTGATTCATCGATTAAAAATGGGAGCACTGAAATGATGACAAATTCAAACATAAAACTGATTCACGACTGATTAAATATATTTTTTATTTCCCTATTTATACAAATGTTTTATATAAGACTTAAAAGGTTAAAAAGTTTAGATTAACAAATGACTGATTTTAGAACTTTAAAAAAACTGACTTCCTCACTTAATCCCTTTCTCATATGATTTAATAGAATATTAAAATTAATATGGCATAAAACATAAATGATATATAATTCAGATAATTCTCAAACTTTTTAATTTTCCTCATAAATAAGAATTTTAAAAAATGCACTTTCATGAGCAACATAAATATGCACATACATCAAACAAAACATACCATTCTTGCATACTGAATATTCACTCAAATCTTTCTGAGAAAAAACATACAATCAGTTATGTAAATTCCCAAGCAAAAGTAATGCATTCTGAGTAAAAGTCACATAGTTTGAGAAACTCCAGATTTATATCATACTAAATTAATAACAAGTTTCCATGAAAGAAAATGTATGAACCAGGAAATCGACAATACAATTAATACTACATAAGTTTTGATTAAATATTATTGACCAACTTTAACATTAATTGCATGTTATTAGAAAAAAATTATGAAAAGGTCTGTTATCTTTGGAAATTAGTTGCCGACATGTATTTTACACATATGCATACAATTATTTCTTCAAAAGAAAGCTATCAGCACAAGAATATTTACTTGAAAAGTCCAAAACACAGCAAAACGTATGACATTGCTTCTTCTGTCATCAAACCGTTTGTCTCTGCCAATCCGAAGAATTCTGTAGAAAAGAAATCCTGATAATCTGACTCCCCATAAGCAAACAAAGGTAGTGACCATGATTTGTCTAAGTTCATATGTCTGGAATGAGAAAAATAATAAAATTTAATTCTATAGATATGAAACAATACAGAACTTTGCCCTTTCACTTTATACAATTACATAACATAAAAATTGACTAATACTGGCCTTCTCCAGGAATTCACATAATTTTTATTTCTTTTTATCATTTCAACTAACCAGATCAGGTAAATCAAGAATGAATAGCATTGAAGTTTTACAAAATATCTTTAAAACAAGTGATCAGTATTTATAAATAATGTAATAATTAAGAGCATATAATGACTTATCAGAATTAGGCCAATTATACTTGATAAAGTGACTATATTACCTAATTTTTTATAATTATATTTTTAAAATCGATTGATTGCCAATAAAAAAAATAAGTTTTTAAATTGATTTGTCCTTTGCAGTCCTGGCTGTATAGTAGGAAAATTCTTACTCAATTATAAATCATAAGTTCAGCAATTCTTGCAACATGGCGTAGGTTACTATCAATATCTCAATATTACTATCAATAATAAGGACTCAATAAATAAGGACAAAATTTCAATGCGCATATTTTAACACATCATTTTTGTAAAATATATAACTGAAAAATAAAACATTGGAATTTAAATATAAATTTGTTTTAAGATATTATTTTATAACAAATTTTTGTTGAACTTAATTTAGGTTTGCATTACATAATCTTAGATACAGTTTAAAACAAACTATTCAATTCCACAAAATGATAATTCACACTTTATTGTAATATTGCACTGAATTCAAATGGCATACAATCAATACCAATAATAAAAGATTTAGTCATTTTGCACTTCTAGACAGTATATATAACAGATCCCGTGATTTATGAAATGATTAATTTAGTGTTCATATTAACATAATTTTATCAACATATTAATAATTTATTTTAAGTTTTTTTTAAAATTTTAATAACTTTATGCAAATAGACTTGTTTTTATTTATATTTACTCAAGACTGCACGATGTCCATGAATGTACATATAAAATATTTTGTTAACATAAATATTATTATAATTGAGAAAATGAAACAGATAGGAATCTGATCAATTATACTTCAGAAATTCTAATGATATCCAAATATTTTTCAATTCACAGCTTTTGAATTTTTAAAAACAAAAACCTTTTTATTTGGCAAATAGGTTAATTACACTTTTTTAATTAACTTGCCTATAGGTCCTCACTTTTTCAATCGATTCTTTGGAAATCTGCCACTGGACATGAAATTTATTATTTAATAAGTACATTTGATTCCAGACAATATTTATAACTCATATATATAAATAATGAGTAATGAAAAATTTTTACAATTAATTTTAATTAAATGAACTATTATAAAATCTTTCATCAAAGTTTCATTTTTAATGCGGCATATTTCATTTGCATTCCTTAATATGCTCAGTTGGCACATTTAAAATTTATAATTAATCTACGAAAGAAAGTAAAATAATTTTGAATTTTGATTGTAGCAAATAAAAAAACACTGAAAAATTATTATTATAATTTGACAATATATGTCACATTGAAGTCTGAAATAAAAAAAAGAAAAAAATTATCTATAACTTACCTCAGAAAGCACTAATGTTAGGATGGCAATAATAATAAAGTTGACTCCACCTGCGAAGTCAGTTACTTTATCAAACTGAAAAGTTGCAGCTATGACGAAGAAAATCAGCTGCATAGCAAGGGTGATGAGAGCACTGATCAGCAAGTGATCCTCATCAAAAATAATAACTGCCATGTTAAACACTCAGAACTGTGAAAGAAAAACATATTCTTGACTATCATTACATGAAAAATTTTAATTATTAATAATATTTTAATCAAATTACTTTAAAAACATAATTTCTTACAGCATAAAAAAAAGAACATCTTATATAAATTTTAAAATTTGGCATTTTCTTTCATTTTTTTTAAATATAATTCCTACAACAATAAAATTACCTTTCAGAATATATAATTAACAGAAATAAATAACTAAAAAGAAGAATATTTACTAGCAACTTGCTTCTTAAATAAAATTTAAATAATGCCGGAAAAATGTGGGCTGTTTATCATTGAAGTTGTTATGTAAAAGATCTGAACAGTTTCTTTCTAAATTGAAATAAAATGGAGCAACAACTGATAAAAAATAAAAAGCAGATAGATGAAAATAGATATCAGTTCTGAAGATGTAATATCGTCACTTATATAACATAACAATTTGTAGCAATGTGTTATACAACACATACAGTTTCTCAAGCGAAATTCAAGAGAGACATTTATAATCTCTGGATTAAAATTTATTGATATACTACACAAGGAAAACTACAACAGCGGGATTTCAAAGGAAAAAAATAATTTTTTGCACATACTACTGGATCAACATAGGCATCTAGTGGCGAAATTTTTGAACTGTCAAAGTTGCGGAATAGACGATTAAAATTTATTTCAACCTTGATTTTAAATGAACATACTAGAATAAATAAGAGTATTATAAAAATAAAAAAAATTGTCTTAATGCACTTACCGGTCAACGACACATTACATGAACAAAATTATAGATAATTAAAAACATATATCTATTAAATATTACATTACATAAGCGGATTCAAGCTTCGCTTCAATTTACAAACACATTGTTACGTTTTATCAGATAAAATGCTAAAGCATGGTAGCGAATGTGGGCTGTCATAGGTGCTGCGTGCGCGCTGTGAAAAAGTCGCAGTTTTGGAGAAATGCGCATATGTTTCTTCACAATCCTCCTGGAGCAGAAGCTAATCCAAGGACATTCGTGGTTCTTATTTTCTTTTATCATAAGACGCCGAGTTGGCACAGTAAGCAGATTTATATATAATCTTTAAACTGAATATTAGAGAGTATTCTCACAACCTCCATTCAGATACTGTATGACGTTGCATCCTTGAAACAATCAACGCTCAACAATATTGTTATTATTATGGTGAATATTTGAAGGCAAGAGTTCGTAAGCACACAGACTTTGTCTAACGTATCCGCAAGTTCACCATATCTTGATGTTGAAAATAGAAAAATAAATGAAATAATAAATATTAAAGAATTAACAGGATTGGTTATAAGCTAGTAATGAGAAAAGGCAACAATACCTTTTACTGACGGATATTAAGCTAGACATTACTGTGAAATGTCTATAACGTCGCATGATCTTTACTGCCGGTATAATCCCGGAAATTGAAAAGACAACAGTAATGCCCTTAGAAGTTGGTTACGAAAATTAGCATTGCTTTTGTGAAGTTCTGACGTATACATACATACAATATTTTTCTTCTGCTGGGCATGATAAGAGAGTTTTGCTTCTTTCACTTGTCATACTGGAGGTAGACTTGTCCATATATCGTCTCGATGCAATTTCGTAATCCGCTTCTATAATGTAAAAATAAGTTTAAATATAACGATAAAAAAGTTTTTAAACAACCCACAAATTATCTAATTAGAGGATCAAATATTTTTTGAAACATGGACGCTTTATTCCTTAAAATTTTTGAACGAGCAAAAGAAAGCAAATTAATTATGAAAAATCATTTATAAAAAGATTTAAAATATTAATTTTGTTTTTATTCAGATTCATTCAAAATACAATGGACTAACAATTGGAAATTACAACTGGTTTTATCTGGAAAGGCAGTTGAGATATCAGAAAAAAAAAAACAGAATAAACCATAGTTCTATGAATGCTCATTTCGTACGCTCTTTTTAATTCCACAATCTTCTCTATTTTGTATTTTTCAGCATCTCACTGCAGATAAGTATTTGTTATATATCACAGTTTGTTATCGTATAAAAAGGAATCTGTTTAAAAAAAATTAGAATCAAATCTCAAATTCCATTTTATGGGAGACATAAAATTAGAGACTCTGTATATAGTGCCTATTTTCAATACAAATAAATAAATAAATATGCGATAATATCTCTTAATGTAAATCTTAATTAATTTCCTAATTTTCATCTTAAATTAGCCCACGTTAACTCCATTCTAAAACTGTTCTCTTATTTCCTGATCCAATTCCTTTTTCATTATTTTATAATATGTGCTTAACGAAATTGCTAATCCCGTCGTTCTCAAGCCAGGAACTAAGGGATAAAAAGTCCTTGCCACTTGCACATATTTTTAAAAATATACCTAAGATTCCCTTACCCAAATCGACATGTAGCAAAGAAATCCCTATCAGAATTTCATATAGTAAAATCACTGAAGCGAAAAATTTCTGACACTGCTATTGTATCGCGATGTAAAAAGACGTCATTTTATCATCGCTTCGCTTCCCCCCCCCCCTGTACAAATCATGCCGCCTGTGTGGTGAAATAAATCGAAGTTAAAATATTAGTTTTTTCTTTTCGGCCACGCATCTGTAAAATTCTGGTGTGTGTAAGTACAGAGCGAGAATGTTACGTAAATCGAACATTAAACTTTTCATATAAAAATTTAATACAAAAAGTAAGCTTAGTTTGTTCAAAAATTATTTTAAACTTATGTATAGCTCGATGATTAAAGACTGTGCCAATTTGGGAAAGTCAACCCAAGATAAGTAAGTCAAAGCGGACAATTTTAATAATAATAATTTTAAAAAAAATATTTGAAATTCAATAATTCACCGTTATACCTTAGAAATGAGCTTTTTACGGAATCGTTATATCCACTAATTGAAATAGGCAATGAGTTCATGTACTCTTGTGTGATTATGCTACCGAATTGAAGATTAGTCAAAGTATTTTAAGGAATTAATTAAAAGGTAAGGTTTAAACTAAAATATTTTAACATCTTAATTCAATCAATAGCAATTAAAAAAAAAGAAAACTAAAAAAATGTATTTAAAAAAATATGAAGGGAATTTTTGAACAGAATTCGAATATATTAAACTGCGAATAAATAATTGCTGTATAAAGTGAATATATTATTTTGAATGTAAAAAAGAAACAGCTGGTAAAAATTTCACATTGATCTCTTCCTATTTTTTTATGAATTCGACTTTATAGATGAATCATTGTATTTTTTTATTATTGTAATTGTTTTATTTGAATTATTGTAATTTTTCTTATCAATCACAATTTATAGGACAAAAAACAGCTTTTTACTAAAAGTGCAGTTCGTTAACATTATATGGTGTCATAAGGTCAACTTTTAATAAATGAATAAATTAATGAAAATAATAATAATAAATCTTTGTAGCGTTAGTTTTAAAAATGTACTTGTAGGCATTTTTTCACGACCCTATTTTTTATTTTATTTTTCAACGGAATCGAATTAAAAAAAAATCTTGCAACTATTATTCTATAATTTTTACCTTTTTATGTATCATAAACGTAAACGGTTTTTAAAAGTTGCTCTCAAATTAAAAAATATATTTTTTTTCAAGATTACACTTTAAAATATTGATTCTAAGCTAATTAAGCTATCCTAAATTTCGATATTTTATTTTATATATATTTTTGATACTTGTAACTTTTCGTTTTTAACTTTTCCTCTCAAATTAATAGGGTTTATTTAAATGCGAGAAACTGATGTTTCAACTCCCCCTTCCTTTCTTATACGGTGGCATATCTGGATATAAACTTAGAGGCCAATTTTGTAAAGCCGATTCAACAACTTAAATTAATAAAATTTGTTTCATGTATTATTTTCTCTCATTTTGATACTTTTTCATGACAATTCGAACTGAACTATCTGTGTATTTTCAATAGGCGGTTCACGGTGTCTCGTTTTCTACCTCGTTATTGGTTGTCTTGTACCAGTAACGCGTGCACCTCCACCTCTTTCGGTACAAACCAGGGTGGCGTGAACCAACCACCATACCTGAAGCTTTTCATCTACAACTATGGGGTGCCCCTCAGTGGAAGAACTGCAATCGAAATATGTAACATCATGGATAAATGAAATTTGTTGTCAGTTCTTAACATCAAATCAAAATTCTAATTGTGCGTAAAATTTTGTTTCGGAATGGGAGAAAAGAATTGTTTGCCTGATTATCTTCACTATCAAATGTAAAGCATCATATTGAGAAAGTATATTTCAAAGTCGAAGGGCGAATGCTTTACTGTTTCTTTCCTTTTCAAATTCTAAATCGTTAGATTCTTAAAACTTAAAAAATGACTGAATTCTTTGAATCTGTCTGCTCCTCCTCGCAAAAGCGGCACTATATGGATATGCCTTTAGAAAAAGTATAAAAACAAGTAAAGAGAAAGTAAAATAAGTAACTTTCAATAACCAAATTAGAAATAAATATTAGGATTAAATTTTAAAAATAATAATTAAAAGGAAATAAAAAATTAACAAACAATTTTAATGTCATTTTATACAAATTATTGTCTTAAAAAAACCTCGATTTCTTTGATTTTGGGTCACGAGGGTCAATACTAGGACAAAAAACAATCCACACACACACACACACACACACACACACAAATGAAAATAAAATTAAAAAAAACAGGTTTGAATCTCTGCCTGAGGGTGACCCTTGATAAAATCTTCAGGCTGGATTAATCTTTCTTTCTTTTCATTTCCTTTTTTTTGCATTTAAACTTTATATGTATTTCTAATTTGGTTCATTTCTGTTTTAGATGCAGCAGCACTGATATACAATGTATCTTCCTTTTTATAGTTTTTAACTCAGGAAATATTTACTTTATAAATTAGTTTCCTAAATATTGTTTTACTTTTATGGTTTGTAGTTTTTAAACTTTCAACGGATAAATTCAAAATTCAAAAAAAAAAAATGATACTTTATGCGTATTTCATCTATATAAAACAAATACTCAGAACAGATGACGGAAAATAAAGATTATAGAGACGTAAATAACAACATAGAAACTGTTTTCAAATTACATAGCAAACATTAGAATATACACATAAAGGTACATTTAAAAGCAAAAATAAGTTTAGTTCATTTAAAATTCTTTCCATCGGCATATTTCAACTAGGAGGTAGGGGATTCAAAATAATATAGCTATTGTGTAATCCGCCACTGCCCCGAAGATGAAAATATAAGTTATGTGGAGTAGAAAATCATTTTTATTATTTTATTAATTCTCTCTCACATATTTCTCTGAAAAATATTTCTAGCGGTTTTTACAAAATTTATGCATCTAACACTATGAATGTGGTAAGATTTATTTAAAATTACTTACAACACTTTTTTTCTTCTAATCTGACATGATTTTTTCACAACTAATGAAAATCGAAATTTTTCCGTAGCATCTGTTATTTTGTTATAGCATTCCGTGCTAAGACGACACTTTGGATAAAAATGTAGAATTGATTTTATAATTATAAAATCTCTCTTATTCAAATGATTTCAAATACCATAGATGTTGTAATAAAAAATAACCTGTTTTGAAAAGTACTGTAGAATTTTAGAAGCATTAAAATTCCTAGTAAATACCGTAATTCATTCAAAAAATTTTTAAAGATCTAGAACTGAAGAGGAAACCTAGATCCCTGTTAACATTAAATTCACAACCTTGTTATTAACACGAAATTAACATGTCTACATTAATGTTAACGTCTTAAGACATTATATTTTGGATGAATGTGTAGAATTGATTTCCTAGTTATACAATTCTCATATTCGGATAATTTCAAACAGCATATAAAGAAGAACCTGTTTTGGAAAGAAAATAGAACTTTAGAATCATTCAAAATTCATGGTAGATACTTTACTTCATTTAAAATCAGTTAAAGATCTAGAACTAAAGAGTAAATCTACTATAGATAAATTGTTTTGCGAATTTTTTATTCCCAAGAATAAAGAGATTGCAGTGAAAAGATTTTATCTTCTGCATCCAAAGACTCGATCCATTAGGTTAAAGCATTAGATAGATGAGCCCTTAATGATGATAGTATGGAATTTCCCTGGTTTATTTTTGCTGCGTTTGGTTGATGATTCTTTTGAGAGGTTCTTGAAATATTCATTTTGTTGAAACGGATGAGTGAGTGCGTGTCTGTGTGTGTGTGTGTGGGGGGGAGTTGAGTTTTATAGCGAAATGAATTATTGAAAAGGCTTTCTTTTTGTTGTCTTTCTATCTTTTTTCATATAATGCAGGAGAAAAAGGCCTATTTTCTGGTGAACAAAAAAAAAAAAAAAAAAAAAGCGCTTAAAATACCTATGTGATGTTTCGTTATTTTCAAATAACTGTAATTTTCGTATTGGCCATTCAGAAAAATGCAAAACTTAAAATACTGAAATGAGGAGATAAATAAAGGTTAGCCTATTTTTTTTATTAATTTTTTTTTAGTAAAACCAATGGAAATGATCCATCCACATTTTTTACAAAAGTATACGAAAAAACATTATTGACATCATTTAAGAAAATAAAGATGTTGTCTTCGTATAAAAATTATGGACCTTGGTAGAGATAGTAGATGCCACTAATGGTCATATTTTTATTTTCAGAATTTCATACATGAGCGTTTTATGCTTCTTAGTATGACGAAAAAAGCCTAATAAACATTTTGAACGCCTTATTTTTAAACAATTGGAACCAAAACTTAGCACAGAATTAAAATTGTAACAATAAGATCATATACTAATTTTACTTCTTTGAGTTATTGCATTTTTGTGTTAGTGAGTTTACATGCGTGCGAGAATAGAAACGGACAGACAATCCTCTTTTTGAAGGATTTGGTTCAAAATTTGATAATCTATATAGATGCTAAATCAATGTACCAAAGTTTATCCATCAAGTTTTGTAGATATCTAGTTCTTGCGTATTTGGACAGTCAGACAGACAACAGACTTTCTGTGAAGGAATTTTTATTAAAATGCATTGTAATTCTACAAATTTAACATAAAGATAGCATACAAGATTTAATTCCTTTAGGTCAAGTGTAGTGTAGCTTGAGGCATTTTTTCACAGTTAAGCATAACACCGTATCATGCTTTGGCTGCTACAAACATTCTGTAGTAATACAGTGTAATGGACATGGAGACGACGACGAGAGCACCTGGACTCTCAGTCCACAACTTCCTTCCTTCTACACTGAAAAATATTTTTAAAAATTTGGACCAAATAACATGATAATAACTATTGGAATAAAGATTTGCTGGTTATCTGCTGGGTTCACTAAGTTAATGGACATGGAGTAGGGAGACACTTCTCAACCGTCTTTTGCTATGACCATCACCCCTTCCTTCCTGCACCTGATATTTATGGACAAAAACTACAAAAAGATTTTTACATTGTCGCGGAAAGATAGACATAATTTCGAAAATGTGCTTTTTTGCGAAAAAGATTTTTTCAAAATCTTGAGCTCGGATTTTTTTTTTTGACGAATACAATCCTTTTTCTTTGTAAGCTTCCTATATGAGAAAGTATAAATGAAAAAAATCTCAAAATTCGAATAATAAGAAAATGAGAAAAAGGAACAATTATACATTAATCCTTTTTCTATCGAGTCGCAAATTTTACATCCTTTTGAGCTGTTTTGCATTGTCTTTATCAAATTTGCTTTAACATGAATGCATTTGCATATTTCTTCTTTGCATTTTCTATATAAATTACTCACATAAGAAGTATTGCTATTGAACAATCTGTTCAAAAACAGTATTTACTAAATTCAGAAGCATCTAAATGGTTAAAATCTGCTTTGAAATTTTTTCTGATATTCATAAAACTTTCTTTCCGTAAACTTCGGGTATATGAAAGTAGAAAAAAGAGAACTCATGCAAGGGATCTAGAGATTACGAACATAACTGATAAAACATTCTTCTTCATTAGGAAAATTTGTGAGCAGGAAGACAAATTATATAAGAAATGATGTTTTTGGAAGTGTTTGTTTCCTTAGGAAAAGGAACTAAATTCTCTTCCTGCAAAAGATTGAATCATGTAAAAACTGTCATTTTCTTTACTTTCAGCCAAAATATTTTCTTTTTTCATGAGCAATTTTTCCTCTGTCAATAATTTATATAAAAAAGTGCTTCGGTAGATTCACTTGAATAGATCAGACGCGATTTTCAAGCTAAATAATGTTTCTCGATAAGTTACTTTATATGAAAGAGATTTTCATTAATTTTCAATCTTTTCAATTCTGTTGTAATTTGAATTTAATTGATAATGTTTATGTCACTTTCCCATTTCAAGAAAACCGAGAATCAACCGAGATCATTGACTATCTGGAAGATTTCATCAGGATTATTTACTGTTTCGAATATAGATAGCTACGATATGCTTCAAGTAGGAAATTGCTAACGACTTTCCAAACAATTAAAGGTTTATATAATTCAATCCTATAATGGTAAGGCATGATAACGAAATTCTTTTAAATCCATCCTTCTCGTATAGAAAATATATTTTTTATTTTAATAGTGATTTTAATTAAATTCATGTTTTACGATATTAGAGCATTATATGCGTTTCTAAAATTTTCCAATTGAATTTAATCCTTTCCTCAACTTACAAATTAAAAGATACTATTCAAAATAACGATATGGATATGTTTGTTACCACTTTGTCAATTAGGATTTTGAATTGTAGTTAAATTCACATTGGCCATATATTAAACTAATGTGCGGAACATTAATTAATTTCAAGAAAGGTAATTTATGGATATTTCAAGTAAATGGAATTTCATGAATGTATTAAAAAAGATAATTTGTACAATTTTAAATAAAATGAAGATATTATTATTAGTCCATATCTTATAAAGAGGCACATTTTATTTTCCATAAGTCTTGTCTTCAAGAAATGAAATTTTCATTCACACTTTTAATTGAGAAAAAAATATAAGATAGGGTTAAACTTGAAACTAGATTGGGGTTAAAATCAATGATTATAGACTTCGATTTATTGAAACCAGGTATAATTAATGAATTGATCATTACACATTAACTCTCATCTGCACTAGCATTAAAGGAGAATGAATATGTATTTGTATATATGTGTTTGGCGCTATACAGGATAGATCGTCAGATCTAGATCTACCAAATTTGGACAGCGAAAATATACATTCTGGAGCTGTATTTTTAAAATTTATGAAAATTAAATTTTTAATTAAAAACAATTAAATTTTTGACGTCTTTTACTATAACTACTGAAATAATACAGCGTAGAAATAAATTTTATCTTTTTTAAAATTTGGAAAATTATATTTTTAACTCTAACAATTTAGTTATCTTCTAGATTTTTTTTGTGCCTATTTTTAATTACTTTTTAAAAATATTTTTATTTTATAACAATATATTTCCTTAGTAATGAAATTAGAATCGTTTTCATTGCTTCTACAAATATTGCATACTAAATTTTCTTCCATCTTTGATAATGAAGGTGTGGAGATATGATTAATATTTCCATGCTGAGTAGGTTTCTGTTTAAGGTATGCCTTTATTATCATTTTTGAAATTTTGTTGTACACACAATTAGCTTTTAACTTCACAAGTAAGTAAATTATGAAAACATTATTCTAAATTTCAAGAAACCTCAACCATTTTTAAACATTTTTAAACATTCAAACTGTATAAATATATATTATATTCCTTATAGATTAAAAATTACTTTCTTATATTGCGCTGAATTTTTTGTGGAATCAGAATTTTATTTTATATTGCGC
>JAPMOR010111744.1:77225-106594 GCA_026543865.1 Argiope aurantia
ATATATATATATATATATATATAATTCAGAAAGATTTATTAAAAAGTAATGAGGCAGCAGCATGGTGGAATTAATTTTAATTTCAAAAATACACAATGAAAATAATGGAAAAATATAATTTTTCTATATTTGATTACAATAAATTATTTTAAGAGAGCAGTTTTATAATGTTTATAACTTTTTTCTGTGAAACAACAAAATATAATAAATGCATATTTTATGTCTTAAGTAAGTTAGATTCACGATCGAAAGTTTAGTGTATTGTTAAAAAAACACAATATGTTTAAACACATATTTGTATGCATTAATTTGAAATCTAAGAAAATATTTTCAAAATGTATATCTGATACTTCAACATTTAAGAGAGATTTTTAGATTTTGGTAATTTTATTTTTCAATCCTTAAAGCAATATTAGCAATTATTTTTTAAAAAAGATTAATCTTTCACAACATAAAATCTCCATTAATAATGAAAGAAAATGTATGTGTGTGTGTCTTGGTGCCTTACAAGATAGATAGATAAACTTGGAACTACCAAATTTAGCCCAGATATACTTTGGAGCGAACTTTGTAAAATTTTAATTAATAAAAAATTTGGAAAATGTCAACGTTTCTCCCTAAAAATTACCAAAAATGTAAATTGCACAAAAAAAAAAAAAAAAAAAAAAAACTTTTATATCCACTTAAAATCTAAAAGTTACTTTTTAATGATTTAGTTGCTGGGCAATTTTTTTCTCCTGAATGTTTTAAAAGTTTCAATTTTTGTCATAGCAATCAAACTTTTTTTTAAATTTGGATCAAATTTTTAATTCTGCAATTTTTTTCAGTTGTTAAAGCCAAAAGAAGAAGGATTCAATATATTATCTGCGTATTTCATAAGAGGAATTAGAAATGAAGTTATACTTCCTTTAAAAGCAACGTGTATTTAAGAGATAGTGTATACCTATTAGATTTTTAAGAGTTCTGTTCCTCTTTTTCAGTAGTGTCACTCCATTAGGAAGGCTTATAAACGCTATAAACAGATTAGATGAAAACTATTAAAAAATACCACCTTATTATGTATCACAATTTGATCCTTAGGAATATGTTATAGAGGAAATGTCGTTGAATTGTGCATAACAGATATAATTTAAATTAAATATATAATATATTCTCGAGGTCACCAAAGACAATTAGAAATGAAATTTACTCCGGTTTATTAAATGCTTAAAAATAATTTTCCTTTGAAAGCTGAGAATTTATTTTTATATAAATGTTTTTTTTTTCTCCTTTATGAGTTACTGTTTTTTTATTTGAATATCAAAGTTCAAAACAACATTTTGATTTCAAAATTGGTAGCTTATTGAAAATAATTAAAAAGCATGGCTTAATATTTCATATTAGTTTTTATTTTGATCTCATACTCTTTATCTTGTCCTTTTATTTTTAATATGCAAATACTTCATGAAAAAAATGAAAATTGTCCCGAAAACTTTTTAATTAAAAATAATATTTAACAAACTAGATATTTTTGTAAATAATTAAAGTACTAGCTAAAAATTTTGATATTTAACTTTTATTTGTTCAAAACTTCGAGTAACTTTGTTGCGAATATTCATCACCAAGAATTTTATCTTTTTCGTTCTTAAATAAAGTGCGAGTTATTTTACTTTCTATAAATCTGCTTTCAATATTTATAATGAAGTTCACAGAATCTAAATGTCATTTTAGTTTAAATAAATGAATTTAAAACAAAAAAAAATTGATCAATATAATATTTTTCTCATTAACTTTTAAAAATGATAATTCAATTACTTTCAAGCTCAGAAGTGCAGTTTTATAATCAAGTTATAAAAATTATTTCTAATTTTAAAAAAGTTAATATTAATACCTTCTTTATAATTACAGAAATATTAATAATCATAATAAATTTCTTCGCTTAATTAGAATGTAAAAAAATTATCTAACTTTTAAATTTGGAAGAAGGCAGATGATCATGGCAATTAACAGTAATATTATTTTAATTGCTCTTTAGTTTGGTTTAACTTGACGATTACTAAGAGTCTCATTCTTATATCATTGAATTTTGAATTTAGTTGGAACAAATGTTTTGTTATTCTGTAATTTCTATTAAATGAAATTACATCATAAGAATGATTCAGCTTCATATTCGTTATAAATGTTGTTGTAAAATTATAAAACTGAAAAACTGTCCTCAGTTTTAAAAGGTGCTCTAACATAGGCAAAGGCATTAAAACATTTTTGGCATATAATTTGATCTGTATATTCATTCATTACATTAAAATATAACATTCGATCGAAATCAATCATAAAAATTATACACAATTAAAAAGAAATTATTAAAACTCAAAATCATATAGATGTATCAATATAAATTAACTTCAGTAACTAATCAATTACTATACATCAAATACAGGCGATCTTTAAAAGCAGTACCTTACTTCATAAGTCTACTTAAAACATTAAAACAAATGTAAAATTCACTTTTGATATAACACGTAATACATAGAGGAAGGACCACAGCTACTTGCAAATGAACTAATGGTCTGTTACACATAAATAAATTAATATTTTACGATTAGTTTACCAAATATTTAGCAGATAGTCGAGGAATGAAGGACCTGTTGGAAAAAAAAGAAACATTGCTATTAAAATCAGCAGAATTGCAATAAAAATAAGTTATATGAAAAAAAAAAGACAATTTTAAGATAATATATCTAAATATTTTCATTCCTTTATTTTAGTCTCCTTCTTTTTCTTGTAAAACAAGTAGTACTTTTTTCAAAAAGAATGAACTCATTTTATCAAAAAGTTCAAGTTTAGAAATTTAAAAATGACCGGATAAATTTTAAAAAAAATTGATGCCTGAAGCGCAATAAAAATCCTCTGCAAAGACAAACTACAGTCAATTCTCACGTATTGTGATAAAAGAATTACACGTTGTATCAGTATACGCTTAACATGTTGACTGCTATGTCAATCACATTAGCGTGATAGTAAAAGTTCCCAGTCAATGTAGAATTTGATGCTAGTAGAACGAGCCTACGTTTAATTTACATCTCCTTGTTTTAAAATGTTGCTCAGCATGTGAATTGTCTGTGATTCATATATATACTATCTACTTAGATATTTCTTCCCACTACAATTAAAAGAGAGCAAATAAGTGAGAGCATCTTATTAGAGAGTGGTCCTGTCACAGGCATCAATCATGGCAACAAACGTATTAACTGAAAATATCGCAGTATGAATAATTAAACAACAGAGTGATCACCAAGTCTTATTATCCTTAAAACACCTAAAGAAAATGAGCAACCTTTCTGAATAAGATGTTATATTTACCCTGTATAACATACATTCTTGCACTTTAGATGTGTTATAATCCATACAATGTTATACATAATTTTTTTTCCTTTTCAATTAGTAATCTCATTAAGTTCAACTCATTGTCACCACTTGTTTTTAGGTATTCTTGTTCCATCCATTTAGTTATTACCTTGCCAAAACATTAAATATAGCAGTGCAGATTTGACACCGATGGGATTCTGTGTGGACATCCCTGGATGGTTTGTCGTTTCTTAATTTCATTTCTTCTCTTTTTTGTTCCTTCCACCTTGTGCTCATGCAACTTGTTAGATAACTCAGTGTTACAGGCACCGGGGGCACAAGGTGGCGTTATATTATATGTTGTAATCCATTAATAATGAAATGGATGGATCCATATATGCACCATCATTTTCCTAGTAAAGTATAATATGCCGCAAGGGACATAGCTACGAAACTTGAGTAAATTTTGTGGCACATCATCTTTCATCTACGGTGCTAACCGTGGTTCGCGAGTCACATGTGGCTCTTTTGCTCTTTGAGTATGTTTTTTTTCCCACAAAATAGCACATGCGAGATAGTATATGTAAAAGTAAGAAAATCTTGAAAATACTTACGTGTATAATTTAAATTTTAAAAATGTAGCTTTCAAAAAATGTTTCAATCGTTGAATTGTTGATAAATGACTCTGTTGATTAATGAGTTTGCCGATCACTGTTCTATGGGGGATGAATAAGAGTATCGTGGCACCTGAATAACATGATACCAATGATGAATTGAAATATGTTGCACTATAATCTTTCATTTAAATTATACCAGCAGTACACTGCAAATTGTTATTCAGAACTGGAGGAGCATTATCTTTTACGTGAAAATGACGGTGCACTGATGGATCCTTTGGATCATTAATAGTCTATATCACAGCTAAAGCTCTGGAATACAAAGCATATAGTAACTATAATTTCGTACATGGAACGACAGTTTATTTCCTTTTCTTCGATTAGAGGTAGTGAGGCTCCATGGTCATACTGTTCGCAGGTATCATTTTAAAGGAATTTGTCGTGTCGAAAGGTTCTTCAAACACGCTACCTTTAATTGCGTTATACGAGTTATATTACAATTCATATTTCATGCTCTATAAAGTCAAGTAAGACAGGGAGAGAAGATATATATAATAACTTCTCTGTCCAATAACTTCTATGTGCCACTGACTATGAGACCAGGAATTAATAACAAAAAGTACTTTGTCTTCTCCAAAGAATTTCCTTGGGAATTATGTATTTATTTCTGATTTTCAAAATAAAAGTGCAAATGCATATTATTAAGAAATTACGATACAATCATTTATTAAAAATTAATAAAATACAATTTAAAATATTTTTATATAACAGCAGCTAATGGTCAAATTAGATAATAAGAAGCTTCTAATAATATGTATGGAGTCCTTAGAAAATTAAATTAGTCATTTTGTCACAATTTGAGCGTGCCATCATACTCTAGCGGATGCGTCTTTGGTTGCGTATCGACGGTTTGAATCTAATAGAAAACTTTTGGTTATTTGTATTATTTAAGTCTAATTGTCAATATATGTAATTCATTACAGATTATGCAAATTTACATAATTTGAATTATTTCATTCTTAAGTTTTATATAAGGAACTAATGAAAATTCAATCATTCGAATGCTTGCTGCTCGCATCTGGTGAATAAAAGTTTTTCCTTCTCCAATCTCAATATGATTGTGGATATTTCTACGAGAAAATTTGAAATATTTTTATGCAGCAGCAAATAATAGACATATTAGACAGTATAGAATCTCCGATAAATGTATAGGAATGGAATCTTTAAAAAATTATATTATCCATATCATCAAAAATAAAAATACTTTGTTTCTAAAAATAAATAAAAAGTAAGAATCGCATTTGTAAGCACCATATATATGCATATATTTAATTTTTATAGAAATCTAAAAGTGTTATATATGAAAAGTTTGGCTCTGACGAAATGACTGACAATTTTCGACCTCACACATATGGGAACATATTCTAACAGAGAAAAAAAGTATGAAGCTGATCGGGGAGAAATAATAGAGTTGTAAAAAATAAGATTATGTAGAATTCGATTCTATTTTTCCCTACTTCTAAATACTAATGTATAGACAATCTCGTGCTATAAGGAGAAAAAGTGACCAGATCTTGCAAACTTTAATTCAACTATTGAAAACTTGCTGGCCTCCTAACTTATCAAAGTAGATTCGTCTAATATTACGCAATTTTTATGTCATATCTACGTTTCCTCAAAGCCAGGCTATGCTTATTACAACTTGAATTCGGGACTCTAAGATTGTTGACCGTTGACATTTTGATGGCCTTGTTACTCTAAAGTTTCGTTACTAACTCCAGCTTTTACTAATTTTTAAAGAAAAATGCGTACAAGACAAAAAAAAATTACGCGATAATGTACATTTTGTAGGACTTTCATGGTGTGGGACCATGATCAGATCATTTTCTGTTACAAGCACTCACATACATTAGAGTACATAAAACACATTCATTTATATTGAATTCAGTGTTGTTTCGGAGACAAAAAATTTCTCAGATTAAGACGATGCTCTTTGTATAATATCTTTATTTCAAAATTTATACAGGTTTTTTTGGACAATTAAAGCTTTTTTTCTATAAAACATGAATTATAATGAGTTAAATTTATGATGTATAAAATATACTAGAAATTTCATTCAAAAAATTTTGTACAAGGTGTTATTTTATTTCTTTTTAGTTTGCATAAAAATATGTTTCCACGTGAAATGCTTTGAGAGTGATTAATAAGATATTTAATTCAATATATATTTAACATCTTTCTTTCGATCGATTACAGACGTTATATCATTAGAGTTTTCAATTTCCTTTTTGGTTTGGCACAGCTACATCACTAATAAATAATTAGAATTTGACTACTTTTCCAAAAAAGGTAAAAATATTTCCAAACTTGGCTTTTTATTCTATAATATTCGAATTCCTTTGGGAAATAAAATGGTACGTTAAATCAATTTGAAAAATTCAATTTAATTTTTTAAAAGCTCTAATTCTGTTTAACATTTAAACAGTTTTCTGGCAATTGATTCGAAAATTAAGATACTATTGTGCCGATACCTTCTTTTTACTCAGCGGGAAAATAAAATTTTAAGATCAGAGTATTAGAAATGAATGAACAAACTTACTTTAATACTGAGTCGAATCTACTTGTCTAAGGTTACCAGGGCAACTAACAGTTTCTCATAATTTTCTGGCTCGTCGCCCTGGAAGAAGTTCAAGTTGTTACTTATTTAGTTATTTGAGCGCTAAACAGTGTAGGATAATTTATTTTATCTTCTTTAAATATGTGATATAAGTATACTTATAGCTAAATGAAATCCGTCTTTTAATTTGGTGTTAGAATTTCCTAAGTTTACAAGCCTTACCAGATTTCATGCTGTACACAAGAATATTTATGCATAATAGGAAATGTTGATAGAAATACGCTATATTTTTACTCTCTCTAAACGAAGTATATAAAGTTGTAACATTGTAATAGTCAACAAATTCGACCTTGAATTCGAAATCAGATCTTGATTTACATTTCAGACATTTTTTAGTCTAAAAAAATTAATTTTTGGGTCTATGTCTGGCTGTTGTTCTGTCTATGAATATAATAACTCAAAATTGCCTTGAGCGAGACACATTAAATTTGAAATATAGTTTTTATAAGGAATTAGTAGATTTTTATCAAATTTTGGACACAATCCATTCAAATTCCAAATGAACATCTATATTTATACTTATAATAAAGCTCAATGCGTGTGTTGGCGCTCTACAGGCTAGACCATTCAACCTACAGCTACCAAATTTGGCACGTGTATACCTTGGAGGCCGGAAATGTGCACCTGGGGGTTATTTTTTCGAATTTTTAATAAGAATTTTATTTATTTAAAAATTAAGCAAAATTTTGGCGTGTCTCTGCTATAACTTCCGAAAATATTACCTCACAAAAAAGATTTTTACATGAAGTTAAAGATCAAAAATTAATCTTTTAAATGATACCAATGTTTTAACCTTAAAATTAAATTTCTATTTTTAATGAATTTTTAAATAAATATTTTAACTATATTTTTCAACAAATCTTTTCGTACAAAATAAAAATAAAATTTAAGCAGCACGAGCACGTTTCGCATTCATGGGAAAAAATTAGCTTTTTTCAAAGTGTTGCCATCACATTGATTAAAGCTCCAACTAAAAATACATTAAATCTTTTTGAAAAGGAAATCTGGAAAAAAATATAATTTTCGGCACGTGTCTGTAGGAAATGAAACAAATATGAAATATTATTTTTTCTAAAAAATAAATTCAAGAAAAATTATTTTATGATCTTTTACACTCTCTATATTATTAATCCAATAAATCAGTTTTATTTTAAGGCAAGTTTTGTTTAATATGAACAGGATATCCATTCAAATCAGGGCCACACAGCTAATTTGTAAACCTTTAGTAAGACACAGATCTGCTAAAATGGTCTAAATGGAAAATGATTATATTTTATGTAACTTGATTCAATAAATGCTCTAATAAATAAGGAATCTTTGATTTTACATAAAGCTTCTGCTGTGGAAATGACGAATAACAAAATGTTCTTGAAACACTAATATTTTAAATAAAAAGAGTTAATTTCCAATCAACTAAATCAATCACTTAAACTGACTGATTTATGAAAATTTGAATATCACTATTCAATAAAAAAAAGGATAATTTTAGATTTTTCATCGATCGTTTCAAAGAAAATACTCCAATCAACGCGCAGGTTTCTCAAGATTAATTGGCCCAAGATTATGAAAATGTCGAGTTTTTCTAAATTTTTAACATTCAAAACTTCATAAATGAGTTATAGTTGACCGTGGAAAATAGAAATATTCATTCATTTATTTAAAATTTGGTGTGTCCAGAATATTTCTCAGAATATGATACCTTATTGCATTAAATTTAGACTTAATAATTTTTGAAGTATATTTATAGGCCGGAACAAAATACTATTATTGATTTCATTTCAATCCTTTTGAAAGCAAAACTAAAAACTGAATTTTATGCTGAATCTGAGAAATTTTTGTTGAATTATTCTTTGAGATATTGCATAAATTATAAAAAATATTTTGTAGTTCACATAAGACTTATATACCGAGCGATTCTGTTTGCAATACCCATATTCAATAATAATAATAATAAATAAATAATAATAAAGATGATAAATAAAATTAAACGCTTGGTTTTATTAAAAATATTTTTATATTAATTGCAATTTCATCATTTCCACTTTAAATTAAGGTTAAAGTTTTACTGGAAATGACAACAAATTAGCAAAATATATATACTAAATTGAACGAAACGATCTAAACAACAGTATAAGTTTGGTATGACTATCAAAATTATAAGATTAAAAATGTTTTGTTTGAGAATCTATTAAGAGACCAGTTACTTAAAATATTTAATTGAAAATTGTAGCGAGTGGTAATACTGGTGAATTGGCTGGTCGCCAAAGGCGGCTAGTAATAAATAAATCAGTGATAGTGGTCCTAATAAAATTTTCCTGCATATTCTTTAATGGAGGTGTTATCCTTCTTCTATCGAATAAATATTGATATTTGGCATGAATCTGCCATTTTTGTTGAATCTGTTACGCGGTATTTGGCGATTTATTCACATTATACAGTTAATATACAAATGGTATAAACAAGTATTCTTTTCTTTTGACCAAATGAAATCAAAATTTTGGCTCAGAACTACAATTATAATTCCAAAATCACATATTAAATTTCATTTATTTAAGTCTTTATGTTTTTAAATTATTGTGTTCACATACATGCGAAAATATCAATGGGCAGAAAGTCCCCTTTTTTATAGAGATATGGTTTGAAATTCGATAAAAATCTACAATTTAAATGTTAAACATGTGTTCCATATTTTATTCATTTAGTTCTTTAAGTTTGTAGTTATCTTGTTTAATTGTACCCGTACAATAGGACAGACAAATTTTTGTCTGAATGGATTTTGTTCCAGTTTTGATATAAATCTACAGATTTGGCATACATCATATTTCATAGTTTTAGCTCATCACTTTTTTAACTCAGAGAAATCTAAAACGTGGACATTCATCAAAATATCGAGTTCAGTTTTTATAACGATTATAATATTTCCTTTATACTTTGTATACGAAAAAGTAAAAAGTGGCAAATGAAATTTAGAATGTGACTGAACTTATCCTTTTTAAAACGATTGGCATATTTCAACCTACCAAAACATAGTTTCCATTTGAACAAATGATTATTGGTTGCTTCAAAAGTTGTGCATCATAATGTTTATCAAATCCGCTTTGTTATGATAAGAATTCCAATTCTTTAGAAAACCATTCTATCATTATAATCTATTCTTTATTTAGGAGAAAACATGAAACATTCAGGTCTACAAGTTAAAATGTCGGCCAGCCTTTCTTTTTTTATTTCACGTCTTATCCATTCTTTTCCTACTTCTTTTATTTTAATTACAGTCATTGTTTGATAAAAATACAAATACAAAATTTATTTGTAATTTTTAATTGCATTTTTTTTCTTTTTCAGACCAGTATGTTTGCTGAAATAATTTTGCTCTATAAAATATTTGAAATGGAAAATTTTGTATAGCATTATATTCACTTTTTACTTGTAATACCAAAAAAAGTATTCAGAAGTTACATATTTAATATAATTTTTTTATCTTTTCTTATCGACGTAGACTAAGAGTAAATATTAAAATCGTCAAAACAAAATGTGAACACTTTTTTTTTGTTTCACTCTTTTGCCTGTAGTACGTTTAATTTTAATTGGATTAAAACATATGTAAATTCATTCTATATTTGTATTTTATTTATGTGCTAGAGTTAAAAATACTCTTTTGTTAAACCAATATATACTATTATTATACCAATAATTATTACAGAATAATCGCGATGCCTATAGCAATGAAGCGGATGTAATGTAATCCACCGCTGTCTGTAATGCTGGACAAATAATATCAAATGCATCTTAGATTTGCATCATTACTGAAATTGTAAATACCAACTTATGTTTTGGAGTCAAATGAATTAGTAAGATTTTTTAATACATAAATTGATTGATTTATCTATGTCCAAATAACGTTAAGCACGTATAGAAGTTAGTTATGTGAAAATGCTCCAATCTATTCATTTGTTTTATGCTGGAACAGCATATAAAGGTCAATGAGCAGAGATCTAAAAATTTTTGCTGGTTCATTATATTCTACCTTCAAGACCATTTAGAAGTAATTGTTAATAATTTCTTTCAGCAGTTTTTTAAAAAAGTTACTATGTGGCAATGCATCTTTTTCTGTTAGTTGATCACATTTTGGTTCAATCCGATTTTAGTGATTAGTTTTGATTTGAGTTCATGAACAATATGTACAGAGAATATTCTATTGCGAAGGAACAAAAATTAGCAAGAAAAAGAATTGCATGATGGAAGGCAAAACAAAGCCAAATGATATTTAATTGAATCTTAGATATTTCTAACAGGACAATAGCCGTCTAGATCTATAAAACAATAATAAAATTTTCTATAAAATATTATTACGCATTCTATCTATTCATTCGATTTCAAACAAATAATTTTGGAAATACATTAAAAATGAAATATTTATTTTAAAATAAAGGTAAATTAATTTTAAAAAATGCAAGAAATATGCTATTATTAAATGATATTTGCTAAATGCATTTTTAGTTGTTGTTGCTATTATTTCTCACGACATTTGTCTTAGACAAGCCCACTGACTTTAGAAGTCAGTGATTTTAAGCCAAGGGTGCATCGCTTGTTTTTTCAGTCGCACCATCTAGAGCCAAGAGTGCGACGTAGCTACACATAAGCGTTTTTAGTAAACAGCACATATAAGTATAATTAAATAAATAATTCATAGCACAATTTAATAAAGATTTAGAAAAATGAAAGTGATTTCTTACTCGAATGGCATCTTCTAAACATTCTTTAAACTTCTTTTGATATTCGTTTTTAATAAACACCATGTCGATTTCACAGCGACTCACAACAATACGGATCAGTGATTTATCATCTCTTGTTTGTCCCTACAATGAAGTAATATAAAATAAAGTGAAAAAAAACCAATCCAGATTTTAAAAAAAATAGAAGTAAAATTTTAAATGAAGAGGAATAACAGAAAAATTCATAATCATAGTTTGAATAAATTATGTAACTAGTAACCAGTTTGGTAACTGTGATTAGAGACAAAAATATAAAATAAAAGCCAATGACTTACTTTTAGAGCTCGGTATAGCTTGCGTGCGAAATAGGCAGGAGTATTTTCGACACATCTCACTGTAAAATAAAGTTTTTTTTATATTAAAAATTGTAAAATTATTAAAACAAAAAAGGTAAATATTTATTCTCCTAACAGTCTTAACATTTAGGGCCTCTAATATATAAAAAGTGTTGAGTGAGGAATTTTACTTAGAAAATATACTTATGTATTGATTTTTATTAGTGTAAAAATATTATAATTTTTGAAGTTTGCAGTACTTAATGGGAAGATGAAATTAGTTTAATAATTTCTTTATGAAAAATAGGCATAACTCAAAAATTAAAATGGTTTTCAGATTTCATAAAACTACTAACCTGCTAACTGTAAATTAAATATTTTTTAATGAAGTATTTGCTTACACTAGAAACATGCTGAACTCGGAAGTAATAGGACATCAAGATTTTAAAGAAGCCTTGATTATTTTCATAACGTTAATGTAAGTACTCGCCTCAAAATGTACTTCTAAATATTGAAATAAATGGGACAGCAACGAATATTCTTTTTTTATCCCGAAGGCTGTAGATACAAAAATATATTTCTCTAAATATTTAATATATACACGAAAGTAGCTGAATCCATCCCAGTCGAACACTTTTTAGCTTTATGGCGTAGAATTCGATTTATTAGTAATAAGTGACATACTAAGTAAAACCTTTATTTTCTAAGCACTACCATTACTCTATTTACCTATTATGTCCGGAGATTAAGAACCTTGAGTCCAAGAACTCCGTGACATTCCACTCAAATTGGCAAAAAGGCATAGAAGTGTGAAGGGGAGGGTGTTAATTTTCGTTAAATAGAAGTAGGCATTCAGCAGAATTTTATATGCATAATTTTTTTTATTATTTAAATTAAATGTCTTTAAACTGCTTAGTTTTTAGTTTAAAATGAGGTTCTACCGTTTTATCTCGATAACTGTATTCCATATTACTACTGAATCGGTCTTGACACAAAAATTGGGACATACCAATCAAACCTGATATTGTTCTTATCACGAATGTCTGAAACTATTTGGATTTCTCAGGTTAATCTATTCCGTAAAACGTTGTGTTTTTCCAAAACAAAGAAATATCAATTTTATGTGTAGGTTAATTACGACAGACAGAAATTAAATCCACTGTACATTCCCGAGTATCCGGTTCGTGGATATCCGGTTTTCGTACTATTCAGCCTACTTTTCTTTTATCGTAATTAAATGAGGAAGGAAAGGTGTTTATTAAGTCATCTATTAAAGACTTTTTCAAAATCTGATAACTTACTCTTATCTTAGGGTTACATTTTCATATCTATGTAATCATTTACCATTGAAAAATAAACCCAGTTTGAGCCAGTTTTCTTAAAAGTTAGGCCTACGATTTACGTTAATATTCTGCTTATGTTTCCTGCATTTAAGAAGGACATTACAGAATTTACATTAAAAATATGAACAATTATATCTTTTAACTTACTTTTTCTCTAATAAGTTCTTTCAGTGCAGTATATAAATATATATAAACTACCAATACACAGCTTTCTATTTTAACTCGACACGTTACCGGCAGCTGCTTCTATGATTCACCAGGCCGCGGCTGCGTTTACACTGAGATACATGGAGGACTTAGTGCTCAATAAGAAGTGAGAAAATACTTATTATAACAGTGAGTTTTGGATAAAAACTTTGTCTTCCGGTATTGGGGGGCAAAGAAATGAATTCATAGAACTCCAACCTATTTAGATTTCTGTTATTTGGCAGTCCTTCCGCCACATTAGGCCGAATACTCGGGAGTAAAACATAAAACAAACATACGTTACCTATGGTGAGCAGAGCTTTTTTCATGTATCCAGATGTCTCAGACTCGATAGCTTCTGAAAGAGTTCGTCCTGTGATATCTTCATACTCCTGAAATACAAACCTCAGATGCTCATAGCTTTCAAATGCAAAGAGGGTGTTGAAAGCTGCCTCGTCCGTCTCCCACTGGGCTTCGCCGGCTTCAAATAACGACTATGATAAAGAATGGTATATAGGAAGAATTTGTTAATTATTGTTAATAATGAACTTATTGTAAATCCAGATTGTGGTAAAGTATAATATTATACATGCAATTTTTTTAAAAAAAATAAAACATTTTTCTTTGATGCAGTCACAAAAAAAAAAAAAAAATCAAGAAGAATCTGCTATTGCAAATTTCATGTCATCATGTGAGAACATTATTATTTTGTCGTGATATATATCCGACAGAAAAACAACATCATGCTCTCACATGACTCATATTTCGCAATCACCACTCTTTGAAAAGCGATGGTTTTTGATCATCTCAAAATCAAATCCACAATTTTATGATGCCGGGACGGAATATTGCCTTCATTATAGAGTATACGAGAAATTCTTAGGGAGGCTGTAGTGAAAGCTTATAAGGCAGTTAATAGCTACGCTACACGAGCAATTGTTTTTGTCTTGTGGTCATGTTACTCGGCTCCGAACCACAAGGTCCCAGGTTCTATCCTCGCTAATTCCAATTCGCTTCAAGACCATCCCCAGATGGGTTTTACTGTACAACGTTATTCGCTTCCTGAAACTGCTTTAACCAGCACTGAAGAGCATTATCGGAAGAAGTAACTTTATTGAGGTTAGGAAAGAAAAAGGGAACATGAAAGATTAAAAAAAAAAAAAAGAAACTCGATTATCAAAAGATCAATTTTTTTATCTCACTATAAGCTTCTTCCAGTTTTTGCTACATTGTAAGAATGGTAACAGAAACACTTTCTTCTATATTCGTGCTTTGCTAAGAGAAATAAACAGCATCGTTGACAAAAAAAATATTATTGCTGACTTAAAATATTGAAATTCACATTAAATTTTTGAAGGAGAGTCCAATGGCACATTAATTATTGATAAACTTTGCTTACCATCTTTATTGATGTAATTTGTAAGCTGTTATTTTTTAAAGCATTCTTGTCTGTTTCGGTACAAGTTCTTTTTGTAATACCATTCATATAGAATTCCGGTGTTTTTTAATCACCATAGTTATCTGTTGCATTAAATAACGATAACAATACGATAAATCAGTTTATTATTAACATTTTACGATAAATCAGTTTATTATTTTTCAATAGATCTGTTGTAAATAATTGGTAAAATAAATGTTTGTTAAATATTTAACTTTTCCTTTTCTATATTATTATATTATTGTCATAGTTTTCAAAATAAAGGAATATTAACATATCTGGAAATTCTCGAAGTTTATCTATAGTTTTCATGTGTTCTACTCAGAAAAAATATCGCTCATATTTTTTAGCATTTTTTAAAAAGATCAATCACAACTATTCTTTATGTAACAAAACTACCTCTTATGTAAATTTCATTTCATAAATCTTTCCAATGCCAAAAAAGGAAAAAAAAATAATAATCGTTCATATTTAAATTACACACCTCTCTGCAACGTTTTTCATTTTATCATGTGAGAACATGATGTTGTTTTCGTTACGGGGTCTTGAATAATTGAAGCTCGAAATCGCGTAGGTAATAAATAAAGCATAAATGGCAATATTCATCTTCATTTGCTTCACCTGCTTTTACAAGTATTGCATTATTATTATTATTACGCATGCTTCTTTGAAAGCAGATGCATTTTTAAAAGGTTGACCTGCTGTTAGAGATATGCTGTTTTCACCACAGTAATCCTACAGGGCTTTAGAAGATCCCCCCCCCCCTTGGAGTCATCTTCTGCGCATGCGCAGATGGTTTTCGTTATATCTTGTAAAGTACATAAGTTAGAGACATGGAGTTTTCACTTAGAAGTACCCCCGAGAGTCCTCTAAGCCCACAAAATTTTGGATTCATTGCGCATGCGCAGTACAGATTTTGCTTAATATTGGTCAAATCAATATCCGATTGATAACATAGAGTTCCTATGGGTCTCGATGTCGATGACGTCAACTTCCGCTCAGAGCGGAAGTTATTATATCTCGGCTTCTGTGCAACGTAGAGACGAGTGAGACCCGTCTAAACACTCGTCTCGATAAATAGAGTCGAATGACATTTTTCCCGAAACTCGAGTGTCGGTAGGATACGAGATCAGGTCTCGAAATCTACAAATTCGCGTTACATTGTATTTGCTCATATCATCGAATAGTACTCACCGAAATGCACGTAACGATATAACTTTCATGTTGCTACTCGGAGTGATTCGCGAGTTACGGATTCACAAAGTTGTAAAAACGAGAACGGAAAAAGAACATGATGTTGTTTTGGTTAAGGGAGGTGAAGCTGGAAATCGCGCAGGCAATGAATAAATCATAAATGGGGCGTCCTAAGCTTTCTCCCGATGAAGCCTTGCAAAGGAAAAAAAAAAAAGGAGGAACGAAAGAGCAAACAGAGGTCGGAACAAAGCTTTCAAAAACAAAACCTTCAATCGACAAAAACGAATGATGAAAATTTAAAATTAGAAGCTGATCGAATTAAACATGAACGTAAAATAGCTTTACAACGGGAACGAAGAAAGCGTAAACGTATGCAGTGTGTTGCAGATTCTCAATCACAATACTCAACTTCAAACACAGAACGTGTCTATTTGGATTCTGAATCACAACCGTCATCGTTCACCGCAAAATGTCTCCGTTTCGATTCTGAGTTTCAATTATCGCTTTCTAGCTCTAAGCAATTCATCGAAAAAAATGTTCTCACATAATAACTTGAAATTTGCAATAGCAGATTTCAATTTTTCTTCCCTTTTTTAATTTTTAAATTTATTTTATATATATTTTTAATATTTGTTTGTAGTTTCAATTTTTAAGATATATACATATCATTTTAAATGTGAGACATTAATTAAACTAATTTACTAAACCATTTCTTCATTTAAATTTATTTGTTAAACTATTAAAGGGAAGAAAATAAAAAAAATGATTTTGAAATTATTATTAAGCAAATAACAATAAAATTAAGGATAATAATGAAAATGAGCTAACCTCTGCATCGTTTCGAACTTTGTCGAGCGAAACAATACCTTCATTTCTTTCGGCCTATAAAACATAAACACATTAGAAATAAAATAAGACGAATAATTCCAAACCATGCATTGAAATAATTAAGAAGAATACCAACTTTGCAAATTAACAGAAGCATATGCTTAAATTTACTTTGGCAGTCGTTCAAAATCGAGTCTTCTAATGTTTTTCCAAATCCTAAAATTAAAATAAACCAAGAAAAAAATATTTATTTGAAAATTTCGAGTTTATTTAACTTGTAATGGAAACAATAACCAAAATCGTTTGGCTTATTTATAAAGCAATGATAACAAGTATATAAATTCAAATAATATGGAATTTTAAATTATTTTATAGAAATTTATTGCACTTACTACACTGATATATCTCTTTAATTTGCCTGATTTGAATGTTAGTAATGGTACACAAAATCTCCAACAGCAGATCGTCGTCTTTGCCTGGACCATATATGGCCCTTCTTATTAGCTTGGCATAATATTCTGGAAGAGGCATCAGCAATAAATCAATAACTTTCTGGAAATGCCCAGTAAGTTTGCAAAGCAGTCGGTCCCTAAATTCCTATAAAAGTAGACAATATAAGAAAAAAAACATTTAGATAATCTGTATATTTAAAAGAATGTAGAAAGCAAACGAACCAGTCCAGTTGCAACCATTTATTCGATTTCGCAACTTTTTTTTCTTCTAATTGTGGTGAAACCGATCTCTCCATGCTCTTGCTTACCTTGAAGAATGCGCAAGCAATTCAGCCACCAGGCGAAAGCGGAAGTATAAAGGATTTCTTTTTATGCAAATATGTTTGAGATGTGTAAATGCGAACTCCGTATAAATTGTGGATTAAATCTGAATGAATCCTTTTTACCTTTATTTCTGAAGATCAATATTTAGCGATTAAACAAAGGACAATCAACAACCTTCTGATTACAGCAATTATTTTTCCATAATATGAAAACTTATGATCTTTAAATGTACCAAGAAAACTGATTGCATTCTACCACCCTATATTGCAATAAATATGTTATAATTGCTAAAATAAATGCTTCGTTAAATATTTAACATTTTCTTTTCTGTACTATTATATTATTGCCACAGTTATAAAAATAAAAGAATATTAGCTTATCGGAAAATTCTCAAAATTTGTCTATACTTTTCATATGTTCTGCTCGGAAAAAATATCGTTCCTATTTTTTTTGTATTTTTTAAAAATCAATTATAACTGTTCTTCATGTAAAAAAACTACTTCTTATGTAAATTTCATTTTCATAGAGCATTCGATGGTCAAACAGAATAAAAAAAATCATTCATATCTTCATTGCTATGCATTTCTCCTGGGACAGAGCTTGCCAGCTCCATACCGAATTCCTCCCCCCCTTCTTATGAATGATCATCACTTCTCGATATACCATCACTGGGCGTCTACTCTTCTTAATGTCCAATTTCTGTGATATTGTAAAATAAAAATTTAACACAGCTCTTAACCTCAACAGCTGGATCAATTTAATCGATTTTCGCCGAACATAACAATTTCATCAATTTGAAGAACTTTTAATCAACTCTATTATTATTGTATAACTTTTACTTATATTATTGTAACTTTAGTTCTGTTGTAATAGGATGTAGTTCATTAAAATTTATTGAAATAACTAACTTATTATATTTAGTATTTTCCATTCTTCAGCGATAATATTACAGGCATTGTTTAATAATAACGGCCTAAGGTATGCGATTGCTTATCACTAATAGTCGAGATTTCTTCCTTTCAGTAACAAAGATACCGTGATCATGTTATCCACCATAGGCTTGGCGTAGCACAGCCAAACATGTCTCTTAAGCCAATAAAATCCAAACAATCAGCCAACTACCAGGAACAATGAAAACGGGAGGCTTTTCTTTTCTTTTCTTTCCTTTTTTTTTATAAGGGAATAAGATCTCTCCAATCCTCTGTATTTATGAGAGAACTGGTTGCGATATCAGTATACTGATCTCTTGAGAAAGTATTCATCGTGAATTTAACTCTCTTGCTACTAATCTGGCCGAACGTGGCCATACCAGCTCTACTTTGGTGGGCTGGTTTCTATTTCAAACGAGGGGCGCAGAATACAAAGAGAGAGCATTCTTGTGATAATATTCCTCGTCTGAAACAGAAACCGGCCCACCAAATAGAGCTTTCATGGCCACTTTGGGCCGCGTCAGTAGTGGGAGGGTTAAATATGAGTTCATAAATTTACAGTTCACTTAATTGAGTATTTTTCTGAGTGTTTACAGTAATGAATCAAGTGATATAGAGTTAAAATTAAAAATCAATTGTGATGAAATTGTGATTTTTCAATAATGATAGAGCATTGTGTTTAATTAGTTATGTTTGCAAACTGGTGAAATAAGACCTGTTTTTGAAATTGGGAAGTCTGCCATATGGTCTCTTTTACATAGCAATAATTCTCAAAAACAGACTGGGATGATCTTTTTCATCTGATGTAGGGGTCTTGATCATTCTTAAGAAATAAAAGCTGGCTAGACCGGTAATTAGATGTTTTGTTTAGGGGTTGTAATGAGGTATTGTGTTAAGGTTTTTCACTGTATAGTATGTACACTGAAGAAATGGTTTTTTTTTTTTAGATTCTTCTCGAAAATGGACGATATTTGAGAACAGTGATCCACTGATGGTGTTTCTAGGTGACATTAACTTTAATCATTTCCGATGAAATCGTTACTGCAGTTCTGGTTGGGAGATTGGCTGTTTCGTTTTGCTATTTAATTTAAATATAAAATTTTTATGTGAATAACTGGTCGTTGAAGGTGGTTATGTTATCACGCAAAGTCACAAAGTTGCATGATATCGAAAGAAAATGACTCGTAAACGTGAACGCTGTTTCAAGAGTACAACCTAAAAAAATGAACAAAACATGCTGCTATAAAAAATAAAAAGATGTGCATATTTTACAATTACTTATAAAATTAACTATCATTTATTTTTATTATGAACCTTAGATATTGTTATGTACAAAAAACTCCCATCAAAATTGAATAACCTTTTTTACTTTCTTGTATATGAAATATACAAACATATAATGTTGTAATTGTCTGAAAAATTCGACATCGAGATTGTTTACGAATATCCACTCTTCAGAATTTCCTGAATCCGAAAAAGCATATTTTTGGAGTTATATCGCTCTTTCTGTGAACACGATAGCTCAAAAATGCATTGTGCTTGAGAGGTGAAATTTGGCTATATTTTTAATACCAAATTTATAAATTTCTAAAAAAATTGGATTAAATTCATCGAACTTTCTCTACCTGTCTTTTAGTATGCATGTTAACAGGACTACTGAAAAATATATAGAGACATGCAGATGTAATTTGGTTTACATAATTTTTTAGTTAATTTAGTGTGTTAAAATTTGTTAAATTTAATTTAATTTAACCCACATTAAAGAATTTTACAGCTATTTAATTAAAATCATTGAAAAGATAATTTCTTTACTTTAAAACGGTGTAAAAGCCATTTTTGTACGGAAATATTTTCGAAAGTTATTGCAAGAAAATATCAAAATATTATCCCTTATTCAATTAAAATCATAAATAAAATTTCAAAAAAGCGAACCGAGGCTCACGTTCTCGACATCCAAAGTATATTAGGAACAAATTTCGTAGCTGTAGATCAAATAGTTTGGCCAATACAGTCCCAACACACGCACACATGTTCACACACATGCATGCATTTTTATTACAAGTAGAGATTATTGTCAAAATAATATTCCATATTTTGAAATTTCATTACTGGGAAAAGAAAAAGTTGCAGATTACCTGATTAAACATAGATTTATAAGTTTCCATAATCCGTTTCCGTTGTTCATTGGTACGATTTCCAAGGATGTGAATAAGAGTTTCATCGCCATTTTTTCCTGTCACAAACATTAAAAGAAAAATTATTGATATGTTAAAAAGGTAGCATTTAGCGAAACTAATTTAATGCCAGTATCATCTTAATGAATTTCAAAATCCCAATAATTTATGTGCCAAAAACTTATCATATGACTTCGAAAAAAATACTTATCAAAAAAAGTGACTGAGGAAGAGGAAAAAAATAATTTTCTTATTTATTTGTGACCAAAACAGGCCAATCAATGAGATTTTGAATATCACTGTTTTAGGTGATTTTAAATCATTTAAAAGGCTACCTCAAGGAAAAATCACCCTATCAACGAGCTTCGTTTCTTCAAAAAGATTGTTAATTAATGTACAATAAAGAAATTCAAAGCTTCATAACTCGACCAATTTTGACAATTTTGATTTTTTTTGTCTAAAATATTGTGTATCAAGAATACTTTCTAAAATGATTCATAGAACAGGGACAATATACAAAAAGCTGCATTTCACAATTTTTTCAACAATACATAAAACATAATTATTTATAACATTTATAATATTTCTGTAACTGAAAGTATATTTCTATCTCTAATGGTTTACGAATTAGCTATATACCAGGGTTAGTGTGTTCCGCATATGCCTATATGTATAGATAGAAATATATAATTGCGTTAAGCTATGAGAGGTAATTCTTAAGCATTTCTTCTTTACTTATATGAATGTAACTATTGGATGTAAGGAATATGAATGTAACTATTGAATTAAGGAATATAAATGTAATTATTGAATTAAGGAATATGAATGTAACTATTGAATTAAGGAATATGAATGTAACTATTTATCCGAACATTTCTGGAATGAAGATAAAAATCAATATTTGGCGTGGGAAATATTAAAAATCAAGATAAGCCATGTAAAAGTGTCTGATGAATTAAGTGTTGAATATAAGTTTAAAAATGAATGTGACTACAAAATGTGTACAATTAATATGAGATTATTCCAAGATTATTTATGAAATTATGACAAAATATATATTAGGTTTTTTTTGTTTGTTTACAAATGGCAAAATATTAAATAATAGCATTCCGTTAAAGATATGACTTATTTGATATTTTTAGAAAAAATCTAACGAGAAATTGATGAAAAAGAAATTGATGAAAAATTTCAGTCAGTTAAAGCTTTATTGTACTTTTTACCAAGCCTTTGTTTTCTCCATTAATTTTGAATCTATAAACGTTTACGGTGAGTAAAATGATCACTTTTAAGTTATATTACCTAAATTATTAATTGCTTCGTTTAAAGCCACTGCATCACTTTCTGAATCAAAAGGATGATGAAACTGCAAAAAATGAATAACAATTTTTAATATAAAAATTGTTTAAAATATTATAACATTTTGAAATACTTTAATGTGAAATTTTTTAAAATATAAATTTTTATGAAATATAAAAAATATATATAATTTCAAAAATATTGTGAAATTAAAATTTTTATCAAATATATCAACTGTTTTTTTCACAGTATGTAATGAAATAAAAATGAAACAAAACGTTCTTAAAGTATTATTTTGCGTTAATTACACTTGTTTAACAGCGCGCATTCATCGATTTTCAATCCTTCTTTATCTATAAAACCATCTAATCGAATTCCAACGTATCACCGTTTCGATTATAACGAAAAATAATTTTAGTCTATGCATAACTCTAATAGGAAAATTCAGTGATAAAATGAGATTTTCAAATTCTTCTTCAAAAATACTTGGTATACAATATAATAATAAGAAAATTTAATGATACATTCTTTTGAATTTTTGTTAGATATGCAAAGAGTAACCTTTATAGATCTAAAGATTATAAATTTTCTTAATATTGTTAGATTTTAAGTAGATTCATTTTTAACTATTTCGCTAGATACAAACCTGATGTTTTATTGATTTTTTTTGTAACTAACCAAGCCGATAATTTTTTTAATTTATAAATTCCTTAAAAAAAACTTAGCTTTTTGACTTTATAAATTTTTATTTAGTTTTTAATTTTTAGTTTCTTAAAAATACATTTTCTTATCATTTGAACTAGAATTTGATATGAAAAACAAACTCAATTATTTATATTATAAAATACATAGTGAATACGGAAAATTTAAAATGTCTTTTAATGCAACAAGAAATTTTATAGAATGGACAAGCAATCTATTTGCTTCGCAGATTGGAAAATGTCATAAAAGTAGCGCATATGTCACAATAGGAGCCTGTATATTTTAAAATAAAAGCTCCTAAATAATTTGATTTAGATCATATTCATCTTATTAATAATGAAAGTATGGTTTTATGTTCCGGTCACAGTATTTCAATATTCTTCCATATCATCTTAAATCGTTTGTTTTATAAATCTTAATAAAATCTTCAGCTGTTTGTTTTATAAAACTGACAGTTTAGAATTATAAATTCACAATTTTGCAATTTTCTTTCGTAGGTTAAAAATCTTGATTCGTTACTTATATTTAATGGATTCATTTATATCAAATTTCGGACTAAATTCCCTAAAATGTTGCATTGACATTTGTATTCTCTGCACAAATATATTTTTTACAGCTGAGGAGGAAAGTTGTACTATTAAAACTTCTTTTTTTTTTAATTTGTCTATTATTGCTTTATGAAAGATTACATTTTCTTAAGGCTGAAAAATATTTAAAAAATTTTATTATCATTTCACCTATTGTAATTGTAAAACTTGATGATACAAAACTCAAGTATTAAAACTCAAATGGAGTATTTTCAAACATTTGCTTCTTTTAAATGCTTTTGAAACACGTTCATAGAGATAATTTAATGCATACAAAAATTAACCTTCTATAATATTTCTTTATGAGATTTAAAATATTCAATATTAAATAATATTTTATTTCTAATTTATAAAAAATTCAAATTACTCACAATTACAGTAGCCATGGTCCCAAATATTCAAAATCTGTAATGAAACGTTTCAGTTATAGAGTAAGTAATAATAATGATAAAAATGAATCGATTTTCATTTCAATTAGCAAGCCCAAGACAAGAAAGGCATTAGAATATTTCTTATATAATTTTGACAGAAATTCAAATGAATATTTCTTCCAAAAAAAGAAAGAAAAGAAAGGTTGGGGATCAATGAGGGAACAGATTTATTGAACTCCACCATGAGACGCTGGATGGAGAAGGCATCCTAAGTAATGGCAAAATGCAATAAAATATTATAAAAATAAATCAAATTAAAATTAAAATCTAATGAAATAATAATTTCAAAATAAGTTAAAAGCAAGGAATAGACAGTAAAAACATAATAACATAATTTTCTACAGTTTTTATCACTTTTCTGGAGGTTGTTGTTCTCATAACCGTATAATGGGGATCATGAAATTTTAAAAGGAATTAGAAAGTTCTTCAGAATTAGATTTCAGTATTAGAAAATTAAAACCCCTAAATATTTTTATATGAATTATTTATTTACATATAAGAAAATGGAACAATTCAGAACTTTTAACTCAAAACTGCGGTATTTTTTTTTTTTTTTTCAATCTAGAACATAGAGTTGAAACTCAAGAATGGAAGTCTTGTCATTTGATGCACAATTTGATATTCACTTTTAGGAATTTAATATTTGTGTTTTAGTCTACTTATACAAAAATTAAATCCAGTTTGTATTTTTTAATTCAATCAGTTTATTTCTAAATAAGATGATAATGATAAAAATTTAGATAACACATACAAAAGGGGAAAAAAACTAAGCCAATTTTCTTGACTTACAAGGCTGAAGAAGTCTTGAAGCAGAATGATCCAAAGCAGACGATTTTTCACCGTTATCCGATGCCACCGGCTCCTATTAAAGCAAATGATAAAACAAAAACATCGATGCAAAAGACATTAATGAATTTGACTGAAAACATTTCCTAAAAATGATAGCACTCTTCACGATCAATCACGTAGGTAGTAAAAAGACTGCTAAGTTGATGCTGAAATTTTATTGGTCGATTTCAGACTGCTGAACTAGCCAATCCTGATTTACCTAGGGAGTTGCTGGGTTTGGCGGGACTTCAGTTATTCTTTTTTCATATAATTCCTCCATTTAGTTATTTTTAATCATATCAGAATAATTCAATGATTGGTCCGCGAAAGAGCAAAGATGATTCCCTGACATTTAATATCATTAAGAACTAACGCTACATTTTTGAAGCTATTTTGGTTGATTTAATGTAAATTTCATTTGCATGCATGAAATGGAAAAGTAATTATTTTTATTTCTATTGCTGAAATTTTACTCAAGAGATATTCCTGAAACTAATCAAGTAATTGGTGAAGACAAGGTTCCCTACATAGTTCTTAAATATTAATATGCCAATTGAGATAATATTAAGCCTTTTTAAGTTCCACATTATAGTTGATGTTAATTATAATTAACTAATGCTAATTCTTCAAGGGAAGAATTAAAAATTAATCGAAAGTGGATATTCTGAAAGTTGCTGCAATGTTTAAATTGTTTCTTATTAAAAATAGGATCTAATTTTATTTTATATCGAATCAATCGATATTAATAATATCATTTTACTTTGATTTCAAAATTAATAAAAATAAATTAAAATTAACAAAATATTTATAATATTTAATGAATGGCAGCAGTTTCAAACAAGCTAGAGTGGTCTCCTTGAAACGTCCACGCATATTTCTTAATAAACGTGCTATTTCCCGTCCACCCGAAGAATACTGCGGACTTTGGACTAGGCTAGGTCCGTTCGAAATGCTCAAATTTTTATTTTAAGGTTTCTCCACTTGAGTACTTTGTGCTATGCATTATAGAGTAAAAAAATGCGGATGCATTTTAAATGCCTTTCTTCGATCAAGTGAAATCAAAATTTGAAACAAAGTTACAATTTTGGTAAGATCACATAACAATTTTGGTTTATCTAAGTTGTTGTGCTTTTGTCGTATTTATATGTATGAAAATGTATAGACCGATAGGCAATCAAGTTTTAGACAGATCTGGTTTATAATTTTTATATAAAAAAATATATTAGATGCTAAAACTGAGTACTACATTTCATTTATCCAAGTAATTGCATTTTTGAGTTATTGCATCTATATCATGTTAAAGTGCAAATTGCTAGAAGGCCAACCGCTGGATATAATTAATTCAAAGTTTGAAAAAAAACTATACTTTCAGTGTTAAAACTATGTACCAAATTTCATTTGTCTAAATTAATGCGTGTGAAAGCACAGCAGATAGATAACCAATTCCTTTGAGAATTTGATTCAAAATTTCAACCATAGCTGGTCATTACATATATACCAAATTTTATCCATTTAGTTCACGTTTTTAAGCTAACGTATTCGCCAGTACTCAGAGAATTAGACAGACAGACTTCCAGTAAACGAATTTCGCTTAAAATTTATCAGATATCTAAACATTTGATGTAGAGATCAGTTACTAAATGAAATCCCTCTCTCGCATTTTTGAGTTATTCGGTTCCCAAACAGGTAGACAGACATGCCAAACGGTAGACGGATATAATTCAAAAAACTTATTTTTCAGATTCAAGAGGTCTGAAACGTGTAGATTCGTTAAAACCTCGGATTAGATTTTTTTTTTTTTTTGGCAATGACAATAGTTTTTTTTTGTATACTTCGAAAACGAGAAAGAAAAAAATATCAAGCCTGTAGACAGAGAGATATTATAGAATTAAACCTGTTATTAAATAAACTTGCCACCAGATAACTGTTGTAAACCATTTTATTTATTATCTATCTACCTTTTATTTATTATCTTGAAACGATTTTTGCTTGAATATTGTTCTTCTGTCTGTTAAACTATTAATGCGTGATGCATAATTGCAAAAAGTTTATCCTCTGTTTACTGATAAGGCCGGTTAGTTTAATTTATATAAGTTACATTAACGTTCTGTTGTGAAGCAACACTACGGCTATTTTGGAAGAGACCTCGCAATTTTGAACCGTGGTCAGATGACGAGAATGACACCTGAGCTGGCACCCCACACCAGCGAGCTTAACGCGCAGCAGATCCCCTTACAAGACGGTTCATCGGTGGAATCTGGTCTCGAACCTGAAACCCTACGGTTCACGAGCCGAGACCGTACCACCAGGCCACCGCGGCCATATTTGTAAGATCGCAAAAAACATTTAATTAGAGATAAATTTGATAGCTTTATTACTCGACTGCTCTTGGTATAGATTCAAAGAAATTCTTTGCCAATTATAATTATTTTTTTTCTGTCTAGACTGGAATTTATAGAATTAAGCATCAAATGTTTCCACCAATATTCAATTCTGGTTTCATGTACATTGAGATGAATCTTATGATGTCGCTCTTTCTTACTTTTAATAATTCTCGAGTTCTAAGCGATTTGAAGTTTGCCGATTGTTCCTTTCTTCAGCAGTCATGTTATTTTGACTTTCAATTATTTGCTCATAATTGGTTGTCAGAATATCGCTATTTAATTTCTTCCGCGGTTGCATTCTCTTGTCCTTCTGTTCTTTGAATAATTCTATTTAATTCACAGGTTTGTGATTCTTGGCTTTCAGTTTGCTCGTTTTACGACTTTTTTTTTCTTTTTCATACGCATTATGGCAAAGTGCGCAGGATGAAATTTTGTCTCTTTCTTTTGGATGTTTATAAAGTAAACTAGAAAATGTGTCAGTCTAAGAGAATGGTTATGCTGCTAACAATATCTTAGATATGACTGCCACAGATTAACTAACAAATGCTGTAGTAGAAAATCTTATGTACCGATAGAGTGCTTAAGAAATTAAAAATAAAAATTACTATTAGCACTACACTTTAAATATAAATATATGATAACTATAAAGGATTTGTTTCTTTGCAATGATATCTTCGCTACCCATAAGGCTTGCGAACTCTCAAATCAAAACTAATCATTAATCTTCTGCATCAAACAATAGTGAACCACTAACAGAAAAAAATGCAATACCTAATATAAAATAGAATCATTCTGGAAAAAAAAATGTTATCAATAACAGTCAGTTGGGTCAGTGAAGAGAGTATATAATGAATCCGCATAAATATAATTTATTCATGTTTAGATTTATTCACATACCTAAAAATCAATCAATTTTAAAATTTAAAAAAATGCTGATATCTTAGATGTTAAATCAGAACTCAATAATGACGCAGACAAAAGGGACAGGGATATTTCTAAACTATTTCCAGTTTTATAGACAGCGAGATATAATGATTTTTTTCAGATCATTAAGAAAAACCCAATAATTTATTAAGTCAGTTTTTTTAATTAAATGAAACGCCCCCCCCCCTTTTTTTTTATCTAATCTTTGAAACGTTTGTTTTTCGGTTTCACCGGTACCTTCGCTCATCATCTCATTCCTCACTGAATTATATACAAATCACGTGTATATAATTCAGTGATTTATTGTTATTTTTTTTCTTCTTGAACTTTTAGTGTCGTGATTGCTTTTCATGCATTTTGGCGAGACATGCAAAAGTAAAAGCCATTCTAATGAGAATTTATAATATATATATAGTTTTAAAAGATTAGAGAAATTACTTAATATTTAGGATTTTCCAATAAACTAAAAAAAAAAGATCATTTGTCGCTTTATTTTTCGTTGTTCAGTTCTGTAAATGTAAATAGCCTTATACAGTTATTAAGGTCATTTTAAACTTTATGAAAATTAAACACGAAACACAACAATCAAACTAACATTGTTTGAATACTTCACGTGCATACTAAAATGTATGCATTCCACGAAGTAAAATTCTGAAATAAAAATAATACTGCTTTGGGATTATTGTTCAAAGAAAGTAATATTTTCTTAGCAAAACTTGAAGAATCACAAAAGCACGCTAATGAAGGATTTGATAAAAAAAATGGATTCAATTTAATTTATACAAATTATGTCTAAAATTGATTTTAAAAAGAGCTTGCTAAAACTAGAGAAAAATTGTACTGCAATGAAATTGCTATCATCAAAAGGACATTTCATTACTTTTTAAAAATGATTTGAAAATAATTTTTTTGTGTATTCAATATTCATGAAGTTATTAGTGAAACCCGGCGAAAGTTATCTTAATTTTCGCTGTTTAATTTAATAACCTAAAAATTAATAAATTTTAAAAGCTGAAAACAACACATTTTATCTAAAAATGTTCTTTAGAGTATCATGAGCAATTTTCAGATCGCTATCGTTTCACCATTTAAAAGAAGGTTTTGTGATCAACAGACAGTTGCTTGCAATTTCTGCTTTATATGATAGATGTAAAAATAATTTACTAATATCTAGGCGTGTTTTCAAAATAAAGTATTTTAATTTAGTGCAGAAATTATGTTATGAAAAGCAAAGCTTTATTCCGCTAGAAAATACTGGTAATAAAAATACATCTAAGGGGTACATAAAATGTCGTGCTGAAAGTCGCAGCACAAACAGACAGGAAGTCTCAAATTAGAAAAACAAGACAAAACAGCACACAAATAAAGATTCGTGATTAACACTCCAAAGAGAGAATCACTTGAATCGCATCAGTATCACAAGTTTAGATATCTTTTCCGAGAGGGCGTGGAATTGTCCAGAACAATCTCCAGATTTTCATTCTTAATTGAGATACTATCATAGTTCTTGTAATTTCCAGAGCTTTCACTTTTGCCTCTAAAGTCGCCAAAGGTAGGGTCATTGATCGAATATCTATTCAGCATTCATAAAGAATCGTTGTAAAACTCTCTTTCTTGCTATGATACTAATGTGGAAAGGGAACGATATTTGAGAATCGTAACAATTTTAAGTGTGTTGAGTTAA
>JAPMOR010111744.1:106694-142313 GCA_026543865.1 Argiope aurantia
ATATATATATATATATCGTACTTTTCGTAAAGGCATACCATAGGCATTGCTACCATAGCCCATTAAAGCCAAAATTTCGCCGCACTTTCCTAACGTACATGTCCGTCGTACGTTCCAGATTGACACCTGCGATTATTTCAGGCTGACTTGCTTGTCTGTTAACACTGTTAATTCTACATACATATCGCTGGCTTTGGTCATTAAGTGCAGTCGTCCACTGCGTTGTTCATAGTAGAAGGTTATTCCTAAAATTAGGAATTCTCGGCACACTCTTGACATTGCAGATCTTAAAATGTTGGAATGAAGTGTCCCATTTATCTAGCTCCAACAATAACTTCCTTTATCTAGCTAACGTGTTCAAAATCAATTAATTGCCGTCGTGTGGCCATACCATGTCAGAAACCATTTCTCATGAATCGAATACAACTGAACTGCCACTGCACTGCCCCTTCATACATTTTGTACGTGATACTACTGCTATCTATATATTTGCATATTGCAACCTATGGCTTTTGTCACCTCAATGCATATACAGATATAACTTTTTTCTTATAAATATATATTCTAAAGAAACGTTTTACCTTCTTCAGCTTGTTTTATGGTATGTGTTACGTGATAAAGAGATATAAACAAATTTGATACTCAACAATGGACTTGAAAGAAAAGTAAGAATGAGGCAAATTCTATCTACAAAAAGAAAGTTCTATGGTTGGCCGCCAAGTTTGAAGACAAGAAGTTCTCAAAACTTCTATATTATGACTCTATTTCTAAATAATATGAAGGTTCTCAGTTTTTTTAAAATAAATTTGCAGTACATTTTAAAATTTTACAGTTTTTTTTAGCTCAATATACTAAAGTAAACAAGTAACTGCAAGAAATTATTGGTGCAGTTTAGTTGAAAATACTTACTATTTGCTCATTTAAATAGATTTCTAACTTTTCTTGTAAGATCGCAATATGTTGCTTTGAAATTCCGTTCCTTTTTAATTAATCCATTTATTTATTAGTCGCCCTTTTCAATCAGGTAATTACCTGGAAATATTAGTTATATTTAATTTCAGTTAAATCATTTAAATAAACTTCCTGTCCATGATTCTGTAAAATTGTCAAACATTAAAGTCGTGCATGATTTCATACCGCTAGTAAATGCGCTTTTCATTTATCTTTGGAATATCATGGTGTAGTAATTTCCCTTCTTTATTCATCTTGTATACTGCACAAATATTAAACGAAATCCTTTTTTTTTTTTTTTTTTTTTTTTAGCTTTTAGCAATAGAAGAAATTTACGCAATAAAATATCTGATGAAACAATGAACATAGTTTGAATTTCAGGGGAACAATGTAATCTATTATTGAAAATAAGGCAAGGAATAAAATATTTTTGAAATATTACTAAAATTCAGAAAAAATTTGCACTACAAACTGGTAGTATTAAAAATATATTTTTTAAATTTTGAAAATAGGTAAAATTCCTTTTTGCGCATTAGTATTTTCGGAAAAACGCCAAAATTCAGCTTAACTTTAATTATTTAAAAATTTTAATTAAAATTTTAAAATAAACTGCTTTTATGTGTACATTCTTACCCTCTTAGGTATAAATATAAACCAAATTTCTTTGGTTAAGTCGAATGGCTGGTCTGCAGAAAGCTAATTCTCACACACACTCATCTTTTTTATTAAAAGAAAAGTAGATCTATTTCGTTCTTAGTTAAAACTCTCATTCCTTAGATCATTCGAGTTCAGGTACTTGAGAATATTGGAACTTCCGAAGTTTTGTTTCTAAAATTTTCTACTCCTTCCAAAAACAACAGCGATATCTTGTGTTCTTAAGGATTTGATTCAAGGGAGGACCCCACTTAGCTGATGGTTATGAAGCAAATACGTTTTCGTTCGTCCTTTGAACATTCTCAGAAAACCTTCCTGACCTCAAGCGGATCCAGGCGAGCTAAACCTGATGGACAAAGCATGCGCTACGAGTATTCAGTCAATCACATTTAATAAAAGCAGTGAGAAAATTTCGTACATAAATACATATAGTCTAGGGTGGCTGCCGCAGTTTCGTTGAACGGACATTTGGGGACATTCAGTACTGATAGAGTTAAATCAACTTTTGTTGATTCCTAAATTAGTTTTACTGCCGATCTTTGAATCAAAGAAAAAAGGACAAGAAAATAAAACTCTCCTAAATAAATCTTGCTAATAAGCATTAGTCAAGACTATTCAAAAAAAATCACTTGGCGAGCTTCGAACGGTCATTAAAATGCACTTGGGATGGATACAATATTTCAATTTTAATGCCATTGTTTTTATAGACAACCTGTCAAGTCGATTGTGAAACAATGAACGGCCAGGGAAAAAAATGCCCTAAATATATTCTAATCCAAAAGTCCACTGGAAGTGAACGCCCATCAGTGGCGAACATAAAAGTACCAACAGGGTGCCGCAGAAAGAACGCTTAAGGATAACTTCCTTTTGGCTGTCAGAAGCACTTTTAAAACTTCATTTCGGCTGTATTCTAGGGATAATTCTTGCCTAATAACAGGATACAGGCCTGTGATTTAGTGCCAAAAGTGATTTATGGTCGAAGTCAGTCGCGAAACTTTGGACACACTTGGTGATAATGTATGCACGCCATCAAACACTTGGAAAAGAAAGAAGGTTTTGCACGTAACGACCGTTAATTATCGATTTTTTTCCTTCTTAGTTTCAACAAGTGCAGAAACAGAAGCTGGATTTTTCTAGTGCATTTCAGTTTCTTGGAGCAAAACAGAAATATAATTATTGACGTATTATCATTATGGTGGTATAATGATCGCTTCTGTGATAAAAGTAAAAATTTGAAAAAGATATTTTGTTTCATTTCAAAGAAGAATGTATGCATAGTAATGATAGAAAACTTTTCTCAATGTTTCAGAAAAAATATACATGTTTCTTATAAGTTTTTTTTTTTTTTTTTTTTTTTTTTTTTTTTTTACGCAACAATTTCTATTGATACCAAAACAGAGTGTGTGCGTTGCGCTCTACAAGAGGAACCGCTTGACCTGGAACTATCAAAATTAAACCCAGATATACTCTGGAAGAGTGGTTTGTAAGAGGTCACCTGGGACACTTTTTTTTAAAATTTGAATTAATTAAAGCTTAAGGTAGGTAACTACGTTGAAAATCGATTTTTTTTTGTTGCGAAACTATGAATTTTTTTAAATTTAATATTCGCAATGTATGAACAGGTTTCTTTATAAAACCATTAGAATTTTGTTTCTGACTCTGTTTTATGATAAGTAACACTGATTTTTATATTTGCATTTACATATGTCTAAATGCTGTTTTACATATTTAGATATTATTTTCTCAGATATAAAATATAATAGAATTAGAAATCAAAAAATTTCATAAATTAAAATCTAGTGAATATGTTTAGTTCAAATTTGGAATAATAATTTCTCAATATGTTCTGCAGAACTAGAACTAAAATAACTTCCTGAACTATATAATAAGTAATCTATTCTTTTAGAAATATTTTGTTTTTTTTAGTGCGTCACAATGTAAAATCTTAAAAATTTCGTATTATTTATGAGTCGAAATACCAATATTTAAAGAATAGATAGACATTCAGTTTATTTTTTAGTTCTGGAACTAGAAAATATATTCTTTGAGTTATTTGAAACATTTTAAGCAAATTATTTGATAATCCCCTAAACTAGAAGATTTTTGCTTTTTACCACTTTTTAACCAAGAAAATGCCCTTTTTTCAAACTGAAAAATGACATTTAGCACTTAACTGGTATATTTTGGAATTTCATAGAGGTTTATTTTAAAAGTTGCTTTCTTAATGACGTAGTTCAATTGTCATTACAATTTTTCCTGATGTTTGGTAATTTTTTTTTATTAATCTTTTTTGAAATTGAATAATTTTGGTAATTTTGAATTTGAATAATTTTACTAATTTTGACTTTGACTCATTTGAATTTCTGAATAATAATTTCATTACTGAAATGAAAAACTCGCCATTTTGATTTTTTTCATTAGGAGTTTAATTACCTGGTTCTCTTCAACTGTTGATGGCCAAAGAAGAAAGATTCGGTCTATTATTATTTGCGGAGTGTGCAAAAGGAATAAAAAGAGGGAAATTAGAATACTACGGAAAACAAAGCGTGGTTTGAAATAAAAAAAAATTTACATTTGATTTTTTAATGGCCCTGTAATGACCTGGAGCTCCACTCCATTATGAAAGTTCATATGCCATGTATGCAATAAGCAAAGCAGATAATTTTTTCACTTAAAAAAGCAAGGTTTAATGTCTACCTGAATTTGATGCTTACAAATATTATTATATATTTACAGGAGATTGGTATATATTTTCAAGTCCTTTAAACTCGAGAAGGTTCTCGAATAGTCAAGAAAGTAACGTGTTCCTATAATAAAGTTATTATGCTGAATATATTCAGACAAATTACAACGCTCTAACATCGAAAAAAGGCAGTTCCAAAAAATAAGGGAAATTGGCCAAAAAATCAAGTAGAAAAATTTAAAAATATATTCTCCGGTATTCAATTTCTATGAGTGGGTTTTCAGATTTTTTTAATTACTTTTGTTTACTTTCTTCGTTGCTTAGCTCGAAAAATTATATGATAATGCCTGGGAAACAAATGGCGAAACTGGAAGTATTGAACAAAATTTACTTCAATTACGAGTTTAACATTGCAAGAAATGCATCAAATTTACAAGTTCGGCAGGATAGGGATAGTTTGTAATGTTTGAATCGTTGATATATAAACACTGTTTATTAAAGTATTCAAGAGAAGTTATTGAGTATACAAAATGATATTGTTTAAAAAAATAAATACAGGCTAAAATAAAATGTTACAAATAGCATAACCAACAAAGAAAAAGATTTAAAAATAATCTTTTAGATGGAAAAGAGACACAACACAAGTGAAATTATGAATCAGAAGAAGCACAAAAAAAATTCATTGAAATAAAATATAAGCAAAACTAATTTGCAATACTTAATGTGCCAAATACAGAATACGATATACCACAAACTCTATACAAAAATACAAAACACAAAATATCAAAATTTGAGAAAGATAAATATAACGAACTTAGCCATCTTTACGAAATAGGAACGTTTAATTAAAATATATTGAGTAAAATGAAATAAATTGATTAACGACAGACTTTTTTTAAAGAAAAAATTAATTAACAGCAATACCTTTCAATTCTCAAATTAACCTCTTTTGACTAATTTAGACGTTTATCTTATAATAGTCTGTACCAATAAAGACGAGGAATGCTACAACAGTGTAAATTTTCTAAGCATGGCTCCTTCAATGTTAGATGCTTCCAAACATCTCCAATCATTTCGTTTGCCACTCACGCACAAAAACAATAACTCGACCAGATTGAATACAGCAAGCACTTGTTTTTATGAGTCAGGACAAGCGTAAAAGGTCCATTTCTCACGTCCGAAGGGGTGTGATTCACATGGTACTCGAACCCACAGGGGAGAAATTACGAAGTCTCGACTAATTAGTTTTGGCCATTTGTTGTCATGACAAAGCCTAGACACAGATTGGGCCTGCATCGTGTGAACCAGCGGGCTGCTCATTTAACACAGAAAACATTAGATGAAATAATATTTTAGAAAGAAAAGTGCCGCTAGTGATGATTAGTTATCTTATGAGCTATTTTGGTGCATTTTTAGATTGTTTATTTTATTTGTTCATGGCGATCAAAAAAAGCATTCATTGTGAAATTAGTGCTAAGATCTGGAAAAATTCGAGACTTAATTATAAATGTGAGAAAGGAAATAGTGATCAATCAGAAAGATGGAACCAGTAACGGAAGCACGCTTTTCGTTAATAGAAGGCTGTTGTGAAGATGAATATATATTAGGTGCTGACATATAGGAAATAAATAAGATAATTTAGTATAATAAATATATGGAAATTATTAGCGAAAATCAGAAAAAAATATGATTGAGCTGGTGTGACAGAAAATCATTTTCCTAATACATTAACCATTAGAGGTAATATATCATGTCTCTAGAGCTAAAAGAAGAATACAGATTAATTTTAAATAATTTGTTTCTACTCTGATTAAAAGTTCTAACGGATCTCTACTTTGCTGAAATTCGAAATAAAATCTGCTCTTTTACAAATTATTATGCGCCTAAATTTAAACGATTTCGAGAAATTCTGCACTTGGAATTATATATGAAATTACCAAATGCATCTAGCGTTCCAGTAAAGGGGAATCTTCTCTAGTTGTTGGTAATAAAATGTAATAAAATTTTCCAAACTGATTCTAAAGAATAACTGAAAATTATTATGTTATATAGAGTACTGATGAAGTCCCGATAGTTAAAGGTTTCTAACAAAAGATTTTCTGAAAAAACAAAAAAAACTTTTCTCTTCATATATAGCAGAATATCAGTATGTTTATACAGTTGATCTTTCGTAAGCACGTAAAGTGCACAAATAGTATGAATGTTTTTTAATTGTTTTACGCCCAATTTCCAGTTTTTTCTTTCTTTCTCTCACACAAAGTATACAAAGAGAAATCATTGCAATCAACAAAAAATTGGAACTCGAGATTTTGATGAATGCTCACATTTTAGGCCTCCCTGAATTCGAAAAATACATTTTTTAGCTATTCTGTCTGTGAACAAGATATATTAAAAACACTATGAGCTAGACAGATGAAATTTAATATAGGGATTTTATAACAAATTTGTAAATTTCTGTCAAATTTTGAAAGAAGTTCTTTCATAGGAAATCTATCTATCCAGCTATTTAAGTACAAGTAAACACAATAACTGCAATATATAAGGAACTTACAATATGTAAATTAGCTCACATATTTAGTATCTGAAATATAGACCAGTATTCAAATTTGGAACCGAATCTTCCAAGGGGTTAAGCAGCTATAAGTCTGCACTTTTTCATGTACGCAAACGTGATAATTTGAGAATATAACAACTTCGGAACAAAGTGCAGATAATAGGGTTTTCAACCAATTCTATCAAAGGATTGACCATCTGTCTTCCTGTACTTTAGCATGCATGTGAACAGAATAACTTAAAAACGTAATGGTTTAAATTCATGAAATTTGGTATGTGACGTTGCGACTAAAATTTTATAGATCTATGTCCATTTTGATTTCAGTTGGTTGAGAAAAAAAGCTTTCCTAAAATAAATATTTGATTTACTAATACTTGTGTATAAACCGCAAGCCAGAGATTATCGACAAAGATCGCATGCTACATTTATTAAAAACAAAAAATTTAAGACAAAAATCAATTTTCGTAATTATTGTCCGCCAATGCCATGAGGTAAGGATCGATTCCCTCTCCTTTGTGGGACTCTGAAGATAAAAATTTAAGATCTTTTGACAATCGTAGCATTTACAACCTTGCTCATGAATTTTCATTTGGTAAATTCTTTTGCTAAATCCTTTCTTTACAATCCAAAGATGGTTGTGCCTGAATACGTTTTCTTTAAATGTGTTATAATATAAGAAGCTCTCCCCCCCTCTCTCTATACATATATACATATATATTAGCACCTCAATAACACGAACAACTTTTGTATTTAAACTTTTTTGAGAGTTGCAATATCTTAGAAATTAGGGGCTAAAAAGGAATTTTGAAGCCCCAATTTTGACTGTTTCTGCCATCAACAGTTTATGTCACCAGATAATAGATGTAAAAAAAAACTGCTTTTGCTTTCTAGCTTGTCGAGAGGATTTTTTTTACTTCATCTACAGGAAATCTTAAAATAGATTTTTCTAATTCATTTTTTTAGTGGAATCAACCTAAATGCTTCTTTAATCTCGTGTTGGGCCAACGCGTCAAAGCCAAAGTATCATGTGTGATTTCCTCAACAACAAGGACACTTCCTTTTGCAAAAACGCAAAATCCTGCAATAAGACAAATTACAACAGCAGCATCATGTTAATCTCCGGGGAAACCTCACCCAAAAACAAAAGAACACCAGAACCAAAATAAAGGCAAGTAATAGATTCAGCAAAAAAACACATTATTCATAACTGCTGCTGACATTTAGCTTTTGGAATGCGTATCCATTAAATTTGGCTCTTTATACTGATACTGACATTGGCGCAGGTTCTCTCAGAAAAAAGAAATTATTCATTACGTTAATGCGGATGCAAATGAACTTTAGAGAACAGCAGCTGAGTTCTAAAAAGAGAATGGCTTTTTGAATAATCTTTAATAACCCTTTTCTTGTATCTACCCGGATGTTAAGTGGTCGACACGCCCTTGTTGAGAGATTCCAAATTAGATTGTGTTGGGGGAGGGTGGTCATCCGTTGCCATAGTTACGATATCTATCGGAAAATGATCACAAAATGGGCTTTGGAAGACAACATTAATATGTGTTCGGTAAGCAATCGCATTATTCGTCAACAGAATCAATTTTGAGAAATCAGCGAAATCTTCAGCTGTTTAGTTGATTAAATAAGCTGAAACTTACTAACACACATAGAAAGGTTTTAATATTTATAGTTAAGAGGAGGGATGCAATTTAAATAATGGCAATTTGAAACCTATATTCAAAATGAAGGTAATACAATATAATGTCATCAAATCTTCGATTAATTGAAAAAAGGAATGTGAGATGAACAGTTTTATTTCCCATAGTATAAATTTTCAAATTTTTGTAAGTCTCGAATTAATTGATTGTGCGGATCTTTAATAAATAGTTAATTGAGAGAAATAGAAATGTCGTTTATCACTGAAAATTAATTTTCATGTCAAATACGTACGTAATTTTTCCATTCCTGAAAACAAATAAAACGAGAGAAAAAAAAAAAAGAAAAATTTTAAAGTTTTTAAGGAGACTTTGGCCTCATAACTTGATACATTGTAAACATCTGTTTTTTTTTTTTGTCCAAGCAGCGAAACCCCTTTGACTTAAAATAGACATAGCAATTTATTTCTTTAATACTGGAGCGTAACATAACGAATTTCCTTGAAAATATTTATCGAGAACAAATAACTAAAATGTTTTCACATAAAAAAATAACCTACAACTGATAAAAGTTATAATGTTATACGCTGATTCAATGAGAAAGTTATAATCTGAATCATATTCATAATCTGAATCTGACTGATTTAAGAATAATTTCCAAACTTATTCAAAAAGAGAACGAAAGAAATTCAATTGCTGTTTGTAAAAGAAAAAAGCTTAAACTAAAAAAAGAAAAGCATCCATGCCAAAATTCCAACATGAAAATGTTCTTTCATTCGAGGAACAAGTTCAAGACAATTGGTAATGATTATAAGCTCACGTAAATAATAACGACGCTCGCATCGCAGTGCGTTTTGAGTATGTTAGAAATAAATTAGAAAAATAAAAAGAAAAATGTAACTCAGATTTGAAAATAAGTTAAGAAATGAAACTTTTTTTCTTAATGGATGAAAAATTATTCAACGAATGTTTCAAAATATTACGATTCTATTTCTGGGAGCGTTAGATAATTAGATCAAAAGCACGAACATTCCAGAATAAGTATCTGAATCCGAGGCCGTTTTTGGAACTTTTAGCCGAAATAGTTTTGATATAATCAAAAGTAAGTTTAATTTTAATATTAACCCAAGACCTTTTTTACTTTCTCGTATACATAGTGTAGAGAAAATAGAGTAATCGCCGAAAAAAAAAATCAAAATCGAGATTTTGATGAATTTCTGCGTTTTAGACCTCTTTGCGTTCGAAAAATACATTTTTGAATAATGACTATCTGTCTGTCTGTGATGAAGATAATTCAAAAATGCTTTGAGCTAGACGGTTGAAATTTGGTATATGCTCTTTATAGCAAATTTGTAGATTTTTTATCAAATTCTGAATAAAATATGTTCTGAGGTAATCTGTCCGGCTGTTCGAATATAAGCTAACACAATAAAACACAAAACGAAGAGAGCTAGATAGATAAGACTGGGTATACAGATTTAACATCTATGGTTTAGACACCTGTCAAATTCTGAGTCAAATCCAACTAAGAGTTGACTGTCTATCCTTCTGTAATTTCAGAAATAAATAAACGCAACAACTTAAATATATCAAATTTCGTATGGGATTTTGTGATTGCAAGTGTGATTTTGTATCAAATTCTTGTTTCAATCAATTGCGAAAAATGCGTTTAAAACACAAATTTTATTTTTGGATACTATTAAGGCATGCCAGAAATTAATCGTCAAATAACTCACCAAAGATGGGGAGAATAAGTATGCTAAATTCTCTCCCAAAGTTAATATTTCGTAATTATTATAGGCCGGTGCCATTCAAGGCATTCTCTGGCATCACAAGTTTATAGAAAATATGCGAGAAAGTTTTTGGGAGACCATTCCTTCTGGTTTTGCTGCCTGTAATTTACAAGATTACGAAGAACCAGTGAAGCGTATTCTTTATTTCATAATTATTAGAATTAGCTACAATTTATAGACACAGTTTTACGGAAAAAGTCAATAATGACAACTTTTTCAATTCCTACTATTAGCCCACACTCTCTTTCTATATATATCTTGTTCAAATTTTCAATTGTTAATAAAATACTTTTTATTCATCCACTCAAGTTCAAATACATTTTTTAAACTTGTAGTGGATGACACTTGATGTTAATATAGTTTTTTTCAAATATTAATTAATTAATTAAATTTGTCCAGTAATTTCTATTTGGTCGCCAAAGTCGCCATGTCACCAAATGGTCGCCAAGCTCTATTTTGCCACTTAATATTGTAATTCTGTCATATGTATATTCATATTAATTGTAATTATTTAATAAAAAGTAACTAAAATAATTTTTTTGTTGATCTAAGTAGGAATTGACTTAATTTTTCTTATATATATTACTTGTTTTGTTTGCAGTTACAAGCTATAAAATGATACAATGTTCCATCTCTTAATCTTACGAAATTAATCGTAAGACTGAGAAACGTAATCCTTCTTGTCCATATTGCCAATAGAAATGACGTTTAATTGAGGTTTCTTATTCACATTTAAATTGTTCACGCAATTCACATCATCCGGATTGACTTATTAGAAAGCTCACGCAAATAGCGATTAAAGGAATGAGCGGCTGACCTTGCAGAGAATATTGTAAAAGCAGAGGTAATCGCTCTCATATGAAAAATGTCAGGAAAGGGAAAAAAAACTATCGGATCACAAAAGATGAAGTGTTCCGGTCTAAAAGCCTATAAAACGAGATTAATAGTTACTGACATGGCTGAAATGAAAAATCGATTTTGCGGAAGATTATTTTTAACTGAGGTTATGGTGAAGAGGTAACAGGTCGTTGAGATTAAATGATATACTCGCGAAACAGAAATTTATAGATACTTTTTAATAATTCCATTTTATGAATTACTAGTCATTTTTGCAAACAGCTGGTTTACCGCGAGTAATTGATAATATTTAATTTCAATTAAATAATTTAAATGCAGAGTTTAATGTTCACAGTTCCTGAAACAAAAGATTTTTACTTTTATGTAATATACAGAAAGTCTAGTAATTATCAAAAAATAAGGACTCGAAATTTTTATGAATTTCCAAGTTTTAAATCTCTCTGAATTTGAAAAGAACATTTTTGTAAAATGTCCATCTGTATGTCTGTGACAAAGATAACTGAAAAAAAAAACGTGTTGATCTAGACGGATATTATAAATCTATTATAAATTATATTATATTATAAATTTGTTTAATCAAAAGGGGTACACTTAATAAAAAATTTACATTGATGAAAAGTATGTTGAAATCACCGACTAGTTTCTGAAAAACTTTAAACAAGTTTTTTTCTCCTTGAAAATTAATGAAGTTGTAATAAATAATGTTGAATTACTGATGAATAGTTACTTCGAGTGCAGCTTCATTTCATACCTAGAGATATCTAGATATTTAAAGAAACCCCCATCTAGTTATTGGCAAAAAACTGTCCTTAAAGGGCTTTATAACTGAGTGACGCTCCCGAGTCTCAGGTCTCTCCGAGTTCGAAAAACACATTTCTGGCATTATGTCTATGAACAGGATAACTCAAAAGCGCTTTGTGCTTGATGGATGAAACTTGATATATAGACTTACGACCAAATTTGTAGATTTCTTCCACATTTTGAGATAAATCCATTCGCAAAACTGTCTGCTTGAGTACAAGTGAACTTGATAATTACAAAACTTAGAGAGCTAGGCGATAAAATTTGATGTACAGGTTAAGCATCTGAAATAGAAATTTTTATCAAATATTGAGCCAAATCTATCAAACGGTTGTTCGTCTATCGGTCTTTACAATTTACTTGATGCAATTTTATATGTTATCTTGTGATTATAGTAGGGATTTTGGTTTCAATATCGGTCAACAAAAAGGGCGTTCCAAAGATAGATTTAATTAAAATGCTACAATCAGGCTATAAATCTGCATTTCGTTACCACTTTTCGCCAGTGCTATACAAGGTATTCGTTGTTTTACTAAAGGTTTTGGCTAGATGGATAAAACTTGGTATACGATCTTTACATCAAATATGTAGATTCCTCTCAAATTTTGAGACGGCCAGACAGAGCCTATCTGTCCTGTGGAACATAAGTTAATGATATAACTACAAAACGAGGCAAGCTAAGCAGATAAAATTCAGTGCACAAATTTAACATGTATAGTGTAGACACTTAACCAAATTTTGAGCTAAAACCAACAATGGACTATTCGGTCCTCAGTCTGTATTTTCAGAAACATGCAAAACGCGATAACTTAAATACGTTGTGACTGATATATATCAAATTTAACTTTGTGAGTTTATGACTACAAACGTAGTTTTGTGTTAAATTTTTGTTTCAAATTGTTTTCACGCGTTGGTAAAAAACGCGTCTAAAACACAAATTTGATTTTCAGATACTACAAAATGCATACGAAGGATTTATCGCCAAGGATGGTACGATAGATTCAGTAAAAATGCAAAATTCACCCCAAAGTTCAATATTTCGTAACTGTTGTACACCATTTCAATGGAAAGCGTTTTCTGGGATAACATCTTTATTAATGTATGTGAGAAAGTTTTCGGAACACCACTCCAGCTGGATTAATTAAATAATGCACATTAGAACTAACATAACGTGCAGCAAAGAGACCTAGCAGATAGTAGATAAGGTATTTTCCGAATCATTCTCTATATAATTTATCCATTATCAACATTCCCTTTTTTTAAGAATACAAACCTAATAGCGATGAATGGACAGCAAGAGATGGAATTTTTTAAAAAGGTATTCTGTGATAGCCTATTCAGTGTAAGTTAAAACATTGTTAAAAGACATAGAAATATAGTTTACTTTAGTTAAAAGACAAAATACAGAATGTGAATGCGTATCTCTCTTGCATCTTTCTTTCTTTTTTTTTTGCCTAAAATTTATAATTGAATAGACTAACAGTAATTTGTAACATGCATGATGAAAATATCGTTCAAATCACCGTGACAGGTCAGATCGTTGGATTTAGTTATCAAATGTGGCATGTTTTGTCTTGTTCACGTAAATGATCGCTAATATTTGTTTAACATTCGTTTTATTCAGATCTTACTAAAGAATTAATCAAAATGTTAACATTTTTTTTTAAAAAAATTTCGTAATACATTATTGCACAAGAATCATTTTAAAATTTACAAAATGTCTTTCAGTGGTATTAAATTTATTTTTGTACAAATTTTTTCCAATTTTTACAAAAATATTATAATTTTTTTTATTTTTTTAGGAAAGTGTATTTACACTGATGTGGGTTACAATGATATTGTTACAGATATACTTCCGTCGGAATTCTTTTCGATTTGTTTGTCGATGAAATAAACCGTCCTTTAGTGACAGACGACGACTTCTATTAACACGGAGATGACAAATACACAGCCGAGACGAACACAGGAAATACACAGCAGCACACTACAACAAACAGTAGTTCACATTTAGTAATCGGTAGTAAAAACAACCATAGCACACAAAGCGGCCAAAGAGAATTCAGCAGAAGGAGGGAATCTGCGTCACACAGTTCAATTCAGCAATCGCTTGAGCTCTTCGCTGGACTGATCCAACTATTCGGCGTAGGCTCTTTACGCGATTCTGACTCCTTCACTCCAGCTTGAGACTTCCGGCCTTTTACAGTTCCCAGGAGACGGGTAGAGGATGTTCTGGACCAATCAGGCATATCTCGGTTCCTATTGGCTCGTTTTCTAAAATTCTGGAAGTTTTCAGTATTATTTATTTTGTCAACAAGCTCTGAAATCACTGACGCGGCAGCCGATCCAACACCCAACAAAGCGGATAGTAAAACGGTCATTCCCTTGATTGAACTAACCGTGTTGGGAAGCAACATTGCTGGTTTGTAACAATATTAAGTACTTTTTTTTCTCCTGTGCTTATTATTATTGCTACATAAGAGTAAATTTCAAAAATAAATTAAGATAGAGCATCAAACTTAAAACGTTATCATATTTTGATGTTTTGAATTACTTTACAATTTTATTTTTTCTCAAATGCTTTTTTTAATATTTTTTTTTCATATGCTTGCATTGATGATTTATAATTGCACCTTCAAAAATGTTGCTATTTTAATATTTGTGATTAAATTAGTGCTTATTTTGACAGAATTTGTTTTCAGTTGGACAGTTAAATTTCATAAATATTTTCTGAAATGTAGCGCAAGCTGAGTGAATTTTGTCAATTAACATTCAATTTAATGAACAATCATAAACGTAAACCATGAAAAAAAAACCTATCAAAACATTGCTCTAAATTTCCTTTACCTACTGGGTATATTTTTTAGAACAAAAAAGTTTCTTTCTATTCTTGATATATTATAAAATATTAACAAAATAAATAAACTTTTAGGTAGTAGGCGGATTAGTTCAAATAATTGCGCCTAAAAGTTAGCATGGATTTCCAGGATTGCACTTCAAAGCAATGCTGCATAGAAACTTTCCGACTTTGTGTTGAATAAACACATACAAGAGCAGAAATAGCTAGAAATTAAGTGATTTTTTTATCTACCTAATGATTCAATTCAAGTTTGACTAACTCAAAAGAATATACCAGATTTTAGTTATCTTCAACTTCAAAAATTAATATTATATGTATGAATTTTAACAACAAATAATTATACGTTATAACAAATCTCTAGCGTAATAGAAACAAAACACAGTAGTCACGGGATCGATTATCATAAGAAGAATTCCCCACATTCAATGCAGAATGCAACCACTCTATTGAAAAATTTATAAATTCTTAAATATTTTCTTGAGATGATGAGACATAGTTGTTATATTTAGAAGATGCCTTCCAGTGATTTATCTGATTATGACATGCCATTGCTAAAATATGCAAGCTGCTTCAAAATTATGGAGTTTTGTTCACCAGTATTGCTCTAAATCAGCATTGTTTAAAAAACTGGCAGATTGACAACAAATTGCTTATTGCAAATGCAGCATTCTCCTCCTAATGAAACTCAAGTGTGATCTAGTTTTTACTAAGCATCTTCCGAGAAGGTAACCCATCCTTACATATAAGAGCTAAGCTTGACTTTTATCTCAAGGATTTCAAGATTAATATGAACAGATGATTCATACTTCTCTTTTATCACAAGCATTACAAATCATCAGAATATTGTTACAAATCTGTAATTTTGCTACCCAGAACGAGTATTGCCATCGTGGGAAAAACCGTTGTAAGATCTGTCCTGTGCGTGCTGAGCGGGTGCCGTGTCAATGACCTGAGAGCTTGGCGATTAAATGGATCATACTGGAAAGTTGGAGAAGTTTCACGATCCATCCAGTAGATACCGAGATACACCCAGAGACGTCCTGATTGGTCTGGAAGATTCTAGGCACTCTGAAGCTTCAGGAAGTCATTATTATTCATACATTAATGGTTCTGTAACTCAGAGTAGATGAACGCCGGATCTGCGCTCGCAAAAGCTCTACTACATAAAGCAATTTGTTCCACTTGCGGGAAACCAACCCTGACATCTTCTGAAGCCTGTCTAGAATGCCAAGCCCCAATAACAAAGATAGCACTAGAAGTAAGCAGAGTTGAAGACGGTTCCACGATATATTACTAAATTTCACTCCCTGAAATAAACATTTAAAACCAAGATAGCACAAAAAACTGGGCAGATAGATCCACACCAACAACAACTCCCAACTCCATCCCATCAACACCGACCTCAACACGCCAAACTCTGACTGAAAATCCCATTTCACCCCAACCTCCACTTCAAATTCCAAATTCAGATGTCACCATGGAATCACCAACATCACATAAGCAGGAAAATTCCCAAGACGATTTCCAACCTGTTCCATCCAAAAAAGCAGCAAAAAAGCCCCGCACTGAGGAAAATTTCAAAATCAGCACGAAAAACGCCTTCTCCCATCTTCAAGAAGAAACAGATAAACCATTCAAAACCCCAGCATCAATCAGCCTAGTCATTAAGGTAAACTTCAATCTCATCCTGCAAGAAATAATGAGGAAACACCCAGAAACAGAAAACAAATATCAAAAAGGCTAGGTCCAAATACTACCAAAAACAGAAGATGCCAGACAAGACATAATTAAATTCCTCCAAATCAAAAAGCAAGACTTTATCATCAACGAAGTCCCTGAAGAGAGACCTATCAAACTAGTTATTAGAGGACTCTCCATCAACTCCAACACCGAACTTGAATCCAACAACTACAACATCCAAAGAATCAGCCAAATGAAAAATTTCCGATCAAGAACCCTCCTCCCCCTATTCCTTGTAGAAGTAAGAAAAAGAGGAAATTACAAAAACATCTACAATCTAAAAAACCTCTGTTTCCTATCCATTAAAGTTGAACCCTATAGAAGCAAAAAAAAAACAGTCACCATTTGCTACAACTGCTCCGGTTTTCACCACTCAGCCAGAAATTGCCATATCAAATCCAGATGTATAAAATGCAACGGAGATCACATCACCTGAGACTGCCACCTAAAAGAAAAAATAGAAAACCTAGTATGCATAAACTGCAAAATAACCGGACACCTTGCAGCCTGAAAAGGATGCCCTGCAATCCCAAGAACCCAAATTCCCACAGTAAACTATCCAAGAAGATCATACGCAGATGTTACTACAAGAAGAAATCCCCAAAACAGCGAAATAAACATCCAAGTATCCCAGAAACCATCTCCCAAAGCCAAAATCTCAGACACCCACAGCCTCCATAAGCCACTTCAGCAAACGAACTTGATGACATAAAAGAAATGCAAAACCATCTAAGTGACATCAGGGAGATCAAAGAACTCCTAATAGAATTCCCAAACATCCTACAGACCATCAAATTAAGTAAAAAAGCTAAAAACAAGCGAGAAAAACTCATTATCCTAGATGCTCTCCTCATTGAAAACCCTACAACAAACTGACCACGCCTACAGCCAAAAACAACACTCCTGATTCGCTCACCCCTACAGTTCCTCAATATTACATAAGACGATGTTTCCTTCCACCCAACTTCATTCAAGACCTTTCCCCACTTCTGTCCAAACCAAGTCGAAAAGATCCCCAAGTTATAGCCGATCGGAGATGGTGCCCTCCGGGCGCCGGAGCTCCAAATCTTTTTCCTTGTGTGTCCTTGTGCTGCAGGAAGTCGTGTGAGATTTGGGGAGGATTAGACAGCAAGGAAGCTGCTGAACTAGCGATTAAATGTGCTGCGTTATTACGATTGATTAGCGGTATTTGTAGAGAAAAGTTTTTGTAACATTTGGTGTCAGAAGTGGGATTCGAACCTACTCCCACATTCGTGCACCAGAAGTATGGATGAAAAATTCGCAGAGCTACTTACCATGATGGCAGAGTTGAAGAAAGGACAAGAGGAATTGAAAGCCGGATATGAAGAAATAAAGAATGAATTAAAGAAAGAAATTTTAGAAGATAAAGATAATAAAATCGGAGACGTCCAAGATATTACAGAAGAAATTGAAGGAAACAGCGAGAGCCAAGTGGAAGAAGAAAAAAACTGAAGATCGAATGGAGACCGGTGTCGCCGAAAGGGTGCTTAGTCATCCGGTGTATGAACCGAAGTTCAATAAGGAGATGCACGAACAGGGAGACTGTCAAATAATGGCAGAGCTGAAACAGGCTTCTCTGAATGAGTCCCTTGAAGTGGAATCGAATGAGCAAACACTTGGGGATGGAGAAGATGAACTCTGTTTGGACGGGTCTGTTAGTGGCGACCCACGCTCGATGCCTATGGATGCAGGAGTTAATGCAACCCTATTTGGATTGGATTCGTCCCAAAGGTTAAAGGGACAACCTCTCTGCAAGCCTCTTGGATATTTCCAGGCATAATGACACGGATGAAGACTACGTGTCTGGAATCGCTGATCCCTAAGTATCGGCCTCAATTTCCTTCAAGAATTCGGTTACTCTGTGGACTTGTATAGGAGTGTGATACAAGTAGAAGCCGAGGAATCTTCTGTGTATCCGGAAAACTTATGTTGTTGCAGAGAAGCCCTTCCCCCTGGAAGATCCTGTGTTGAGAGCAGCAGACAATTCTCGAGCATCGAGAATGAACTGGAAATAAGCGGAAATATTCCCGTGGAAGATCTGACGACGAAGGCGAATCCCTGGCTATCAGGCAGACTCCGGAAGGCACTGTTGGACAATCCTGATATTCGGTTGACTCGATGGAGGAAGATCAAGGTGACCAACCGACCAGCCAGGATTGAGTTCGTTTCGGAGAATCCTGTTGTGACACCGTGTTTGGCTAAATGGGACATCCTGCATTTTAAGGAGCGAAATCAAGTTTGGATGTACAATCCGAAACGACGAAGAGGTCCTGGTCAAAAGCATTGAGAAGGTTTGGATGGATCTTCAGTCGCCACCAAATTAGTAAATGATGTCATCTTCGAAAGTGCGAAAGTCGCCTAAAGCATCATCATCATACGGAAGCCTACGCCAGCTGTTGGATTGAAGTGGGACTGCCGGGACGTCAGTCTTTCAAGAGGAGAGCAATGTAACAAATCTGTAATTTTGCTACCCGAAACGAATATTGTCATCATGGGAAAAACCGTTGTAAGATCTGTCCTGTGCGTGCTGAGCGGGTGCCGCGTCAATGACCTGAGAATGCAAAACGACTAAATGGATCATACTGGAAAATTCGAGAAGTTTCACGATCCAACCAGTAGGAACCGAGATGCACCCAGAGACGTCCTGATTGGTCTGGAAGATTCCAGCTCCGCCTCCCGGAACTATAAAAGACAGGCACTCTGAAGCTGCAGGAAGTCGTGGATTTTTTTCGGATTTTTCTAGAGGAAGATGAATTTCGTGAACGATGAGCTCCCGGTAATGGATACATCTCCACCGTTTTTTTCGGCCAAGACTCTTCCACCAGTTCAACATTATGCTGATGCTAGCGCCATCTGTGAGGAGCTAAGAAAATGTTCTGCAGTCATCACAACAACGAAAAATAACTTGCAGATTGTTAGTGCCTTACCACCTGACCTTAAAGATGTTGAGGGCCTTATGGAGATATCAAATGTCTTCAAGCAGCGGATCGAGGATTATCAAAAAAGGGTGAGTGACCTTGGTTCTTGTCCTTTAATTAATTGCAAGCATCACACCCCCAAAAATCAGACTAACTTAAGTAAAACCAAAAGACTCAGAACTGACTCTGCTGGCGTTAAGAGTGATAAAAATCCCTCAAATGCAAATAAAAATTTAAAATCAAAAGTTAATAAAAAAACTAAAAATCCTGATAATGAGGAATTTTTATTCCCTCCCAAAAGACTAACTGCTAAGATTAATCCTAAAACTCAGGCTACCGATAATGATTCAATTCTAAGTGATAACACTTACCAAAATCTGGAAAACCTCAATCCTGATGAGGAGAATGATGTAATTAATGTTTTAACACTCAGCCCCCTCCCCCCCGATAATGCTTAAAAGAAATGAGAATTTCATTGATGATCTAAAATTGATAAATGACAATTGTCTTCCAGTTGAGAGTAAACTGGGCGGTCCATATATCCAATTATTTGTTAACTAGCCGCCTTTGGCGACCAGCCGGTTCGCCAGTATTACCGCTCGCTAGAATTTTCAATTAAATATTTTAAGTAACTGGTCTCTTAAAGGATTCTCAAACAAAACATTTTTAATCTTTAAATTTTGATAGTCATACCAAACTTATACTGTTTAGATCGTTTCGTTAATTTACTATATATATTTTGCTAATTTGTTGCCATTTCCGGTAAAACTTCAACTTTAATTTAAAGTGGAAATGAGGAAATTGCAATAAATATAAAGACATTTTTTAATAAAACCACGCGTTTTATTTTATTTATCATCTTTATTGTTATTTATTAATTATTATTATTATTGAATATGAGTATTGCAAACATAATCGCTCGGTATTTAAGTCTTATGTTAACTACAAAATATTTTTCATAGTTTATGTAATATCTCAAACAATAATTCAACAAAAATTTCTGAGATTCAGTATAAAATTCAGTTTTTAGTTTTGCTTTCAAAAGGATTGAAATGAAATCAATAATAATATTTTGTTACTGCCTATAAATATATTTCAAAAATTATGAAGTCTAAATTTAATGCAGTAAAGTATCATATTCTGATAAATATTCTGGACACACCAAATTTTAAATAAATGAATGAATGTTTCTATTTTCCACGATCAACTAAGACTTATTTATGAAGTTTTAAATGTTAAAAATTTGGAAAAACTCACCATCTTCCTAATCTTAGGCCAATTAATCTTGAGAAACCTGCGCGGTGATTGGCGTATTTTCTTTGAAGCGATCGATGAAAAATCTAAAATTATCCTTTTTTTATTGAATAGTGATATTCAAATCTTCATAAATCAGTCAATTTAAGTGATTGGAAATTAACTCTTAAAAGTCAGTGATTTAGTTGATTGGAAATTAACTCTATGACCACCATAAAATCTGTGCTTTCTCTTGTGGTGTATGCATTCTCCTTAATATCCGCTCGAATAAAACATCACATACAAAAGTACTACATAGAACCAACACATCAAAAGTAAACATAACATTTCAATAGTTGCCAAAAACAGAAGAGAGAAAATGCAATTAATAAGCAGACGATATTTAGAAAAGTACAGATGTTTAGACTGGAAAATGAAATTATCTGAAATTAAAAACACGCGCAGACGATATTTACAAAAGTAAAAATATTCAAACCTGAAAAGGAAAATATATGAGTTATTCCATCAATAAATGCCATAAGTTTGTTTATATCTTCATTATTTTATGAGTCATTAAACATCAAAATGGGTCCGGGACTAAATAAACACCCTGTATAGAGAGTGTAAAAGATCATAAAATAATTTTTCTTGAATTTATTTTTTAGAAAAAATAATATTTCATATTTGTTTCATTTCCTACAGACACGTGCCAAAAATTATATTTTTGCAGATTTCATTTCCAAAAAGATTTAATTTATTTTCAGTTAAGAGCTTTAATCAATGTGATGGCAACACTTTGAAAAAAGCTATTTTTTTTCTCATGAATGCGAAACGTGCTTAATCCTCATTTTTATTTTTGACGAAAAAAATTATTGAAAAACATAGTTAAAATATTTATTTAAAAATTCATTAAAAATAGAAATTTAATTTTAAGATTAAAACAGTAGTATCATTTAAAAGATAAATTTTTTAACTTAACTTCATGTAAAAATCTTTTTTGTGCGGTAATATTTTCGGCAGTTATAGCAGAAACACGTCCAAATTTTGCTTAATTTTTAAATAAAAAAAATTCTAGTTAAAAATTCGAAAAAGTAACCCCCAGGTGCACATTCCTGGCCTCCAAGGTATACACGTGCCAAATTTGGTAGCTGTAGGTTGAATGGTCTGGTCTGTAGAGCGCCAACACAAACATTGAGCTTTATTATAAGTATAGATAATGATGATGAACACCGTAAGCTAACGAAATTCCTCAAAGATAACAATCTTGACTTCTTCGTCATAACACCCAGATCCAGTCGTCCTATTAAAATTGTTATTAGAGGCCTTCCTACCAATATCTCAACCCAAGTTATTAAAGAAGCCTTAGAAAATGAATGTAATTTTAAAATTGATAAAGTTGCTCAATTAACCCGCTACAAAACCGAAGACCCACTCCCCCTCTTTCAGATCACACCGCCGAATATTGATATCAATAAAAGTATCTGGAATCTTAATTCCCTACTCTATCTTAAAATAAAAGTTGGAAAATTTGTCAGAAAAACAGGAAGCATTCAATGTTACAACTGTAATGATTGGCATCATAGTGCTGCGTCCTGCCAGATGAAATCGAGATGCATTAAATGCGGCGGTAACCACCACAAAGATCAATGCATTCCACCCCCGGGAAAACCCGTCTGCATTAATTGCGGCAAAGAACATTACGCCTCTTATTGTGGGTGCGAGAAATTTCCCAAACCAAAAAGAACTAATAAAACACTTGCCAAAAGCAGTTATGTAAACCCTAGCATTTCATATGCAAAAGTCTCAAGTAATGAATCATCTCTAGTTGAACATCTCCTCCCAAATAAATTGCCTGAAAAAAATAAAGCAATCAATGCTCAGGAAACAGTTTATTTCCCCAAAGATAATGTCACAGAGCTTGAGGATATAAAATATGTGATTAATGAATTCAGAACTCTCTTTAATGGCTGTGACATTCGCAAAATCGCTACGCAACTTAGAAATGCTAACAATCATCTTGATAAACTAGCAATTCTAATGGAATTCATGCCCATTTTCAGTAATGATAACAATGTGTAACTTTAGTTTTTGCTTTTCCCTTTTCAAACATAATTTAACTTTTCCTTTATTTTCTTTTTCTTTACACTCAAGAAAAATTTTACTTCAAATTAAAATAACCCATACTTGATGCACTGTAATTAATAAGGTCAGTTCCATCACCCTAAAGTTTTTTACCTATTAGATTTACGGATGATGGGGCCTGCGGCCCCAAACATCCGTAATCCCTCTCTCAACTATGCAGGAAGTCGTGTGAGATTTGGGGAGGATTAGAAAGCAAGGAAGCTGCTGAACTAGCGATTAAATGTGCCGCGTTATTACGATTGATTAGCGGTATGTGTAGAGAAAAAATTTTGTAACAATATTTATTTTTAAAAAGTGACAACAATTTTGATGGAAATAATTTTTCTCTTCTAATATCTAAATCTTTCATCAGAGAGATGTTTAATCTTACTTACTTGAAGAAAATACAGGGTAATTCAAAATGAATATGGCAATTACAAACGGCTATAACTATTTAATGAAAAAGAATTTATCAATAAAATTAACACATAATGAAGACAGAACTATAAAATTATGTATAAATGCCATAGATGCTCTATGTGACTTCTTTTGGTCACACAGACAATATCTCGAATAGTATAAATGGTTTTTAAAGGCTTTTGTAAGGGAACTCTTTTCAAAGAAATGGTCATAAATTTATAGACTCTTATTGATTCATAATGTTTTGCATTCCCAATTCATAGTCAAATTTAGTACAAATAGTTTAAATTGTTTCAGAATTTAGGCGAAAACAAAAGTTTATTTACTGATACAATGGACATTTCTTTACTTTTAGAAAAATAAGAAATCAAAAATTACTTATTACTATTTAAACATTATACATAATAAAGACTTTAATTAATATCACAAAAAAAAAATATGTTCCATGCCACAAAGTCGAATTTATTTTTAAAATATAAAAATAGATAGTTTTAGTACTAACTAAAAGTTTCAAATAAATGATAATGCAACAAAACAAACTTTAAAAATATAGGAAAAAATATTTAATTCATGAAACTGGCAACAACTTTAAGAATTGTAATGCCTTTTCTCAAATAGAAAATGACAAAAAAAAAAAAAAAATGCACGTGATTTATCATTATTTTTTAAATAAGATATAGCAGAACGTTTCTTAATTATTTTGTAAAAATAAATCACACATTTAAAAAGTAATTACAAAATTTTATTTTCAAATTATTATATTTTCTGTTTTATTATAAACAATATGATTTGCAAGTACTTTTACAATATCTTATAAAATTAAGCACCATAATAATTGATTATTTTACAAAATGGATGACATGTGCTGACTAAAATTAGCATGATGATAGCAAGCATTAAATGCAAATAGTATATTTTAATTTAATTAAATTGAAAATTATGAGTTACATTTTTCTGTAACATTAAAGACAATAAATTATTATAACATAGGAAAATTATTCTCTTTTATTGGAAATAAGACATAATTAATAAAAAAAAAAGATAAAAGAAAGAGAAAGAAGGGGGGGGGGATTAGTAGTGGCAGTAAAATTTGAAAGATCACAAATCTTTTAAATAATAAAACAATGGGAACTTGATTATCTTATTGAAAGTTTGGCAAAGTTAATGCTAAAATAACAAAATAAATTGAACACATTTCAGAAAACTTGCAAAAAATTCCCTAATCTAATATCAGCATGCTATTCTACTATCCTGGAGTTTTAATGATAGTAAAATAAAAATTATTTAAAATAATCTAATGGAAATAAAAAAGTTTTAAATGAAATTTCAAAAATAGATTATTTTTATTCAATTCTTCTCAATAAAAAAAAGTGGGGAGGGGAAAGAAAATTTATATCTTCCATATATATATTTTTTAATATTCAAATTACTTGTAGAAATTTCAAAATAAGGTTAAATATTTACAAAAATTCAGAAAATGTAATATTATCTTTTATAACATTGGAAAGAAAACTAAAGTGACAAATGTATTTTATAAATAGAATCATTTTTAACAAATCTTATAGAATTTCTTCAAATTAATAGCTTTAGATACAGTAAATTCATTACCAAGTTAACAATCATTTCCACAGAATCAGAATAATAATATAAGCAATTATTTAAAAGCTATGTGATCTCTTCAGTTATAAATAATTAAAAATTATATATCTTACCAAAATGCATCTTTAAATAATAATAATAATAGAAATAACTGTGAGAATATTCATTTATAATCAAAAGAAGAACAGCTTTTATTGTTTAAAAAAATATTTAACATTGCAATTTCATAATTAAATAGATATTTTTTAAACTATAATTATTGATAAAATATATTTCAAACAATATGAAGTTTCATCAAATATACTCTTTTTATTAACATCAAATATTTTTCATATTAAACATATGACAAAACACTCTCTCATAGGACAATTCATCTTATTTATACTTTAATGTGTATTAGACTTTATAAAAATGAAACTTAATGAACAGTATATAATAAATAAGAAATATTTACAGATTCAGGACAATTCTTTTCACTTACAAAATTACAGTTTCACAAATGATACTAATTGCCAATAAAAAAAATGCTAGGTAATAAAGTTACGCATCACAGAGAGAAATAGGAGTGAAAACAAATAATTGTTCCTCATTAATATGCTTTCTTTTCGGCAATATCAAAAAGTATATAAAAAGTAAGCTGTGAAAATGCAATCAAAACAAAGCTTAAAAATATGGAATGATTGAGATGAAAGATCAGTGTGAATTTATGAACAGCTGCCAAACATAAATATAAAAACAACTGAAAATGATAGCGCACACATACACACGAAGATGATTAACCTATGCATAGAGCTCACTGGCTGGTCTTATGGAAGGCATGATTTCATCAGTGGTCCGTAGAGGAGTTGTAAGCAGAAAATTGGCACTCAACAACACAGGAAATGTAAGGGCTATCGGAAAAGTAAGGACTGTAATTTGCTGAAAAATAAGAAATAAAGGTATAAAAAAACCTCAGTTTAAAAATTTAAGGTACTTTTCTTTAGAATATTTAATCTAACTATTGTAAAGCTATGCAAAAAAAACACTATTAAAAAGAATAGTTTGCTTTAGAACATTCAATTTACCTTCTCTAAGGTTATGAGAAATATAATTTCCATTAAATCACATATTTTCACCATAATTTCAGAAACAACAAAAATATTCACTAATTCTTAGAACAAATAATCTAATCTTTTTCTACTTTTAATGGAATTGATCATTATAATTAACAATTAAACAATATATTTTTATTTTTCACATGTCAAAACTTAATTTTAGAAAAAACAATGGCATATACCATAATAATTTCCTTCTTGAAGTCATTCTTTGATGTTTTAGATAGATATTCATATTTCATTAAACGATGCAGGAGAATAATTATTCTGCTGAATTCCAAAAAAATTATCTATTATTGCTATCTATGTGTCATAAATGATCTTATGTTGTTTTTCTTATGATTAGCATCACTTATTTCTATTCAAACTACTTGTTTAGTGCCACAAACTATTTTAAAAAGCTTTTTGGTTCTACAAATCTAAATTTTAAGATCATAAAAAACATTTACACATTTTTAAGAATCATGTGATCACCATAGATACTGGAATTGTTAAATTTGTATCAAGACAATAAATTGCTACCAGCAACTTGATTTATAATAGAAGTTACCTCAAAAGTAACAAATATTTTATTTTATTGTCATTGTCAAATAGAAAGAATTCCTTCATTTTGCTAGTTATCATGAATAAATAAAAATGAAATTCATAAACAGTTTTATGATATAGCAATCTAAATTATCAAACAGAATATATTCAGATTTTGTTCACAAATGCTATTAATATTACTAAGAAGAATAAGTAATGATAAGTTTGTTTAGTGATGGGTTTACGATGACCAATTGAACATTTTTTAAATGTTAATTATAAGCCATGTTTCACATATTTTTAAATATAAGTTTTAATTGTTTGTGTCCATTTACTGCACACTTCTATTCCATTAAGTATTAATATTAAATATAGTTTTGCATTTTCCAACAGGGCAATATCACCTTGACTTCATATATGATAATTGCAATCTTTATTACATATACTTCAAACTTTGTTTACAAGTATTGAAGCATTAGGAAGGTTTTATGATAAATGTTTACACAAATTATTTGGTATTGGGGAAAAAAAAACCACACCCTAAAATAAACATTAACATATTTTTATACCAAACAAACATCAGCTATATTATCTAACAATACGTAATAATACAACTACAAATGCAATAATAGCTGATAATTTAATTTTTTTAAATTTATTTTGTGATTGATTATTGTATTCTTGATTTTAAAGACATACATATTTGATGGTCAATAGAATTTGTTCATAAGTACAGCAATTACAAAGGAAAAGCTAGATAATAACAAGAAATCAACTCTGTATAATGAAGATATAAACAGCCTTATTCTGATCTTTCTTGAAATATAAACTTTAAGCAAGCAATATAAATGATAGTCAATTTGATGTCACGTTATACACTTTAATTTAGAAACTATAAAAATATATGGCATGAAGACTAAAAGCACCCAAAAGCATTTAAACTTAAAAAAGTTTTTTTTTTTAATAATTTGTTTTTTACTTATTGTTAATAGCTCTTTTAGAGGGGGGGGGGGGAGTTTCTCCCCAAACAACTAGTCCAAGTTTTTTTTTATTAACATCACTGCCAGCTATCCCATACTTAGGACAAGCAGCCTCTGAACTTTGTTTTTTATTATGACCTTCATAATATTAACTCTGTAATACACAAAATCACAATTTGGATTACTCTAAATGTGGTATCTTAGGACTAATTGATTTATTAACCAATTAGGTATTTGCAAAATCTATAACAGTGCTTATAAAGAGCTTTGCTAAAATTCAAAGGAATTTAAAAAAAACTTTCTCCCCCAATGCAAATGCTTTTATAATTAATTATATATTTTTATTTGATATACTGGATGTTTCTTTTAAACTGACAATACTGAGAGATTTCTGTAGCTCGAACTAAAGCCACCAAATTTTGTATGGGGACTATTGATTACATGGGGAAAAGGAGTCAGTGAAAAAATTTCAGTTCAAAAAGTTGCCAATAGGAGGGGATTTGGTGTTTTTGATCTAAATTTTAACTGCACAATAAAATGTTAAAAAGCTACAGTAGACAGATAAATGAATAACAAAGAATTGATTTTTCCACAAATGTGCTTTATTCGAAAAAATAAATTCTGTAAATGGTTACAAATTATAAAGAGAAGATATATTTGACTTCCTTTTTATTCTTAGTTTTTATTCAGTAGAATTGCTTTCCCGGGAAAGACATCGGCTATTTTCAATATGACCTCTATTTTCTTGGACTAAGCATTGCATTTTGTACATCATACTCTCTAAAGCTGAATGTAATATTTCAGAAGGCATGTTCATAAGCCCATGTTATGTTTTCCTTTAAAACTGATAAGTTCGACCACCAAGATAAACCTTCAATTTTAAATAACCTCACAAAAAAAAGTCACATGGTGTTAAATCCGGGGAGTGAGGTGGCCATGCAACATGAAAACAGCGTCTAATGATTCTTTATTCTGTAAAGTGATGGCGCAACAGTTGCGGTAGAATGTACCAATATGTGGTGGTATTCCATCCTGCATAAAGACAGTTTTATATTTGCATTGCCTTAGTTGTGGGATAACAAAATACTCAGCATATCATATCTTTAACCGTTTATGGAACAGGTCTGCGGTCCTGCTTGGGTAATAGTCTCAAAAAAGTAAGCCCAATGATAAAATATGATGTAAAACTACAACTAACAGTTACTTTTTGAGAATGGAGTGGAATTTCTTGAAATGCATGGGATTGTTCAGATGCACAAATTCTAGAATTCTGAGTGTTAACAGTCTCTTTTAAATAAAAATGGGCCTCATCACTCCAGAGAATTGTCCAAGGCCAAGCCTCATCGATCTACAATCTGGCAAATGTCTAAGCAAAAGTTAATCGAGGATCATAATCTGTAGGTTTTAATTCATGCAAAATGCTAATTTTATATGGATAAAATTGAAGAAATTTTCTTAACACCTTCTATACTAACATCCAGTTGTCAGGCAACTTTGCTATTACCAGCAATGCTCGCCTGATTTCTTTCTACGATAGCAGTCGCAACATCTGTGATCGTATCCTCCGATACCAGTTTCCGTCCTCTACCAGGCCGAGTTGGAGATAACCTGTTTTTTCATTTTTTTTTAATCTTTGCTTTCACTGCATTAATCGATAGAGGTCCTTTACGCAAATTGTTTCGACTTCTAAATTCGCAAAGAGCGGCCGCTGCATTGGATTGATTAAGATAAAAAAGCCTCACATGTAATGTACGCTGTGCTAAATTGAGACGCATTTTACAATCCATACTGATACTTGAAACGATTTTCAATGCCCCGCTTATTCTTTTTTTTTTTTTATATATATAACTGAAAATACTGGCGCGGGTGTCGACTACGTAATCGGTATTTTGCATTTCCCCCCTGTGTTTTATGTAAAATTTTAGCTGTCTTGAAGTGCAAAGTGCCACATTTTCCCCTATCGGCTACTTTTGAAACTATTTTGTTTCGCGGAAACTATTTTATTTCTTTTTTCCATGTCGTCAATAGTTCCTGTACAAAATTTGGTGGTTTTGTGGCTGATAGTTCAATCTACAGAGGACTTGAGTACCGTCAGTAAAAAACAGTTTGTATTATACTTGAAAACTGTATTATATAGTTAAAAAAATACTATGACTAGAGTATAAAATAACCTACCTCATTTTCATTCAGTGACACAGTTTTAATATCTGTTTCCCCTTTCGAAAGAGCCCTTCCATTTTTATCTAAAGAACATACTGAAATGCGGTACATGAGATGACGTTTCTTAGCTCGTAAGGCAACAATCTGCGATTGACTTTGGAAAGCAGGAGACTCGCTTTCGCCAGATTGGAAACGACGTAGTTTAAAGCACCTGCATTTTAAAAGAATTTAAATAAAAAATTTTTTAGTAAATATTATAAAAAAGGACATGATAAATATTGTTACGAAATTTCCCGGTTCGTTTGGATAGTGGAAGTGATATGGTGTGGAGAACGCTTAATCAGCAGGCGGCAGTAGAAAAAACAACGATGTTTATTTACACGAAGACAGGACAGCACAAAGATGACAACTATATACAGCACAGAGAAGACAATTATCTTCAGCCGAGACGTGCACACAACAAGACTCTACTGCACAGTAGCACATAGCTTAGTTCAGCACTAGCTTGACTCCGTCGCTGCTCTGCTAATCTCTGGAAGACTCGTTCTTCACCGTCGACTCCGATTACTCTACTCTGGTAGCTGCAGACTGCCTCCTTTTATAGGTCTCAGGAGGCGGGGCTAGAAGCCTCTCGACCAATCAGGAACTTTCGAGGCGTATCTCGGTTCCCAATGGACGGATCGGGAAAATTCTCGATGTTTCGGGTATAATCAATTTTGGCGCCAAAGTCGCCAAGCTCCGGGACATCCGACGTGACACCCGGACTCCGTCCAATACAGATGACTGTAAAACGGTCTTTCTGATGATGGAACCAACTATGCTGGGAAGCAGCATTACAGATTCGTAACAATATATATAAAAAACTTGTAATTTGCTTTTCAGTAATAATACTATTAGCATTTTTTTCCCTATCATATAGAAAAAAATCATCAAAAAATTTATTGTAACATTTCAAAAAATTTATATTAGGTAATAAAATTCCTATTCAAAAAAGTATAAAATTATCTAAATAGAGAAACATGGTGTTTGAGAATGTCAAGATATGATTTAATGCTAATCAATAGCAATCACAATAGAAAATAATTCAATAAAGTTATTAGATATTTTTGAAGAAAGTAAAAATGAAGGTATTAGAAATTTCTGCAGAATAATTTTTCATTTTAAATGTATATTTATTTATTTTTATCTCGATATTGAAATTTCTTGTATTTTAATCACTCTAATTTCTAAACTCAATAAAAAATTTGTATTAATTTCTATTCAGTTATTCCAATGTAAATGATCATTTTCTGAAAACACATTAATACAAAAGAATAGCTTACCCATTTTTGTATGATATAACTATATCAAAACCGAAATTGAACCCTGTCCATCTCCAACTATGCTGCAAATAGAAAATTTTTTGAACACCTTTAATGTAAAGTTAAAAATAAGAAATGAATGCAAAACAGTTAAAATTATTTTATTATAATTAAAAATGACCATTAAAATAGCTTTGATATCAAAATTTATAAAACACTAGCCGGCTTTGGCGACCAGCCGGTTCGCCAATCTTAATGCTCGTTAAAAATTTAATAATTAAATATTTTATGTAACTCCTATTTTAATAGCTTCTTCATCAAAATATTTTAAAGCTTTAAATTTTGATAGTCATATAATTCATTTATATTATAAAGGCCTTCAGCCATAAGGTTATAGATCTCTCTCGTAATTTTCTGTTAGCTCCCGTAGAATTTATGCTTTAAATTAAAGTGGAAATGATTAATCTGCAATTAATATAATATTATTTTTACTAAAACAAAGCTTTTTTTTATATGATTACTGAAAACAGAGTCACTGAGTATTTAAACCTTATGGACACAAAAGAATATCTTTATTAATTTATGTAATATCTCAAGAAGTTTGCTACAAAATTTTCTCAGATTCATCATGAACAGATCAATTAATTAACAATGTTTAGTTTTAAATGCATGGAACTCTAAGAAAATAAACAGAATCGTTTGAAATAATCGGTCGGAAACATGCTAAGCCTTCAAAACCAAATCCGTATCCGTTGAAAATAGAGTGTCAGCAATCAGAACACAATGCGCATGCGTGAATTTTCAGCGCCAATTATGGTAACGCAAACGCGTGAATTTTCTACGCCAGTTGGGGTAACGCTACGCAGATTAGAAATTTTTAATTTCCTTCATTTTGTTTTATTTTAATACAAAAGTACTTCAAAATGAATCTGGAAGATCGATTAGTTAACAATGTTTAATTTTAAATGCATCAAACACTAAGAAAATAAACAGAATCGTTTGAAATAATCGGCCGAAAGTAAGTTAAGCCTATCCTCGTTAGAGTGGGGAAAAAAACTTGCGATAAATTATTAAGTCTTGCTCATTTGGTGGCGGGGAAACGAAAAGATTTTTTGGTGGTAAAGTTAGTTTAATTTTATTAATTAATTTATTAGTTAATTTAATTAATTAGAATTTTAATTGCTAATTAAGCAATTAAAATTCTAATTAAAAAGGTGCACATTCTCGATCTCCAAGGTATGCATGTGCCAAATTTGGTAGCTGTAGGTCGAACGATCTGGTCTGTAGAGCGCCAACACACACACACACACGCACGCACGCACACACATTGAGTGACGATTTTGTAAAAATTTATTCTGTTCACTATAAAGAAATATAAGTTTTTTTTTGTTTTTTGGAAACATTCATTTTGTTGTATGTAAAAAGTTGATACTCAGTACATTCTTATAATCTTGAAAATTGCAATTATATTTCAAAAATTGATTTCTACTTTTATAAAAAAAATCCTAACTGTTGCAAAATTGTAGTATTGATTTATATATCAGAAAAAATAGTAATAAGAGAAAAAAATGATGCCAGCATTCAAAATTTTCTCAAATTCGAATATATTAAAAAAAAATCTGTAAAAATAAAAATAAATTAATTTTTTTACAAACTGGAATGGATCCTGTCAACAGTTTTTTGAAAAATATTGAATGGTTCTTGCATTTTTTTAGCAATGCTTTCAAAGAAATAATAATAAAAATCATTAAATGAAGCAGTAAAAACTATAATTTAAAAGTTAATAATTTTTTTAACATGTAAACAAGCTTTTTCTAAAAATTACTTCTTTCTGTAAGCTATTCAGTTTCAGAATTTGAAATAATAGTTTTAAAGAATGTGTTACTAACCTGTGTGTCAGTCTGCAAAACTCTTCCACACCTCACACAATCACGGTTGAAATCTTCTTCACTAACTTGTTTGGGACTATTAATATATGAAGATAAATAATAAAGTTTAAGATTCACTCAATAAAAATTAAAAAGATTTCTGTTACTAAAATCTTTATTTACCCTTTATCAACTCCTTGATCAACTCTTAACATATGGTACCATTGAGTTTTGAATATAGGCATAAACCAATCTGGGAAAAAAAAATAATAATTTAATAAAATATGTCATACTAAAATTTTAAAGGCTATAAATACATAGAAATAATAAAAATCTATTGCATATCTAGGAATAAAGTAAAAATCGAGGATTTTCAAATGGTATAATGGTGACTCAATTAAATATAAGAATCTCCACGAAAAATTCAAAATACAATAATGCGCTTAGATATCAACGTTAAAGTTACTTACAATGCAAATGGCAAAACTTTTTGCACTATTTATGATTAGAATAAAAATAGAGATGTAAATCATTAAACTAATTATTTGTGTTAATATTACTATTTTTACATGATAACTTTTATTCATTTATATTTGACTAATATTTGTGAAGGAAAGAAGTTCATTTTTCCTTTGTGAATAAATTTTAATGTTTTATTAAATGGATTTTCACTGAATAGTCTGCAAAATTCTTGACTTAACATTATAAAAATTCAGATTTTTTTTTTCAGTTGTAAGTATTTATTTAGGTGTGTGATAAGCAAAATTAAACCACACAATTCTCTCTTGAAGAAAAATAAAATGATAAAAACATAAATCCTAATTTATGCAATAGGGAATAAAATACCATACTAAAGGATGGTGTAACTATAATATGGTTTCCAAAATACCAGGGAGCCTCAATCCAAGTTATCACAATTAAAAAAGCCATAAACAATATTATACTCTATTTTACTAAAGGAAATCTAATAAAAAAATTGAATTATTTATTAAAAATACAGATAATATTGAATAATCTTCATAATTTAATTATGCATCTAAAAAAATGAAGTAGTTTTTTTAATTAACGATAGAGATGGACTTTATTTTTTAGCAGCCCTATCCACTTCATTTGCTTCAAAGTGGCTAGTTTTTTTCTTGTATATCATTGATATCATGATAATTTTTTCAAAGACAAAATCAAAATAAACCCAAAATAATTTTAATAACAAAAAATTACTTATTTTAAACAAATTGTCAAAAATAATTATACAATGACAATACTAACCAACAGGGATAATATTATCAGATTCAATGAGTTCCATATCAACATGATGTATAACAAGATGTTGCAGACGTAAGGCACGGAAAGCTTTCAAGTAGGGGGATCCTGTATCAGTTAATAAAAAAGATGTACTGCCTGCAAATTAAAAAAAATAAATAAATAAATAAAATAAAAGTTTGAATTAACAGAATATGGATAGGTACCAATGTTATTCAGTAGTAAATGTATCTAAAATTTGGAAGTAGATAAAATATGCATTAATAGAATTATATCCGGTGAGTTGGTTAATAATTCTTAATGTCTTTATTCAATAGCGCTAGAAATAAGATTTGGTTCACAATCTCAACTGTTATATCAGTTTGTTGCTAGGATAACAGCTGTTGAAACTCCACTGATGTATAACCAAGTTCAAGTTAGCGTGATGTTGTGTTTGTGCAGTAAATATGACTAATTTCAAACTAAAAATGAAAATATGTGACCGCAACGGCTTTTCTTGTTCAATCAAAAGAAAAATGTGAATCATATCCTTGTGGAAACTTCAGATGACAATGTCTTAATGCAAGGTGTATGAGTATTGGTTTAGATCATTCAAAGTGGTGATTTCGAATGAAAGATCAAGATCGTTTGGGTCAATTGAAAAATTCCAAAATCTGATTTGTAAGCATAATTACAAAGATGACATGTAAATTCAACAGAAAATGGGAGAGAAGTTATAAATTGTTTGCCAAACTATATCTGATTGCTTTAATACCATGGGAAAGATGTAAAAGGAAAGAAAATGGGAACATGGAAATGGTATATAAAGTACTGACTTTTCAGCATAATTGAATCTTTCCTGCAACAGATAGTGACTGAAAACAAAAACTGCTTCCAGAACCCAAAAAGTCATGGATTGATCTAGAACAGCCATCTATAGTAATACTAACCACTTTGGAAGAAAAACAATGTCCTGCATTTGGTGGAATCAGAAGGGTGTGAGGTACTATAAATTTTTAAAACTAGGTAAAAAAAAAAAAAAGAGCCTTTCTGCTATTGTCAACTGATCAATTTGAACCATGCATTGAAGAAAAAGTATCCACAATAGACTACAAGGTATAGAAGAATGACTCAGCAGCAAAGCAATGTGTCATCACACGGAGCAAAATAAATCAACAATTAGTTTTGCCCTTGGTTGGGAATTTATCCCCCTCTTTCCTTCCTGCCCTACTCAACAGATTTGGATTAATTTTCATTAATGTCTCACACACTTCCAAGCAACAACAATTATGAAGATGCTGAAAAATGGTTTACTGGTCAGACCATTTCAAAATGTGAACTATTGATCTCGAAGAGCATTCATAACTTGAAGAACAAATAAGCAAAATGCATTACTAATGAAGGTGTATACTTTGAATCAAGCATTTGTTATCTGTGGTATTACAGTGGCTAGTATTTATATATTTTTTGCTATACCTTTTTATTCTTACTCGTATTGTCTGAAAATGAGCATAACTTGAATAATTAGAAAAGTTTTCTTTTAAGAATACCTGCTGCAACACAAATTTAGGCAGCATTGGATTATTTATCATATAACCAT
>JAPMOR010111748.1:0-16171 GCA_026543865.1 Argiope aurantia
TATTTTTCAGTGTCCTTAGTAAATTTTAAATTTTTCGAATATAAAAATTTTTATATTATGGATGCATCCCCAATAGAAATTAAGTTTAAGAAAATAATATCTTAAAACGGTATTTGTAATGTATAACTGTATCCTATAGTACTGTATGCTTTAATAATATCTTAAAACTTTATATATATAAAAATGTATCCTATTGAGATACCAAATAGTACTGAATTAATGCACATGTGAATATAATTTGTTCATGAATTGCTGATGCATAGTTATCGATATGTGATATTTTTCATTTAAAAAGAATTTTCTGTGCCTTTCGTAATATAATTATTTTAAAATTATTTACCATATTTTTTTTATTTATTTTACCATTATTTTACCATTCGAAACCAGTTTTTGTATGTTTGCTTATCAAAGTGTTATTGTTATATTTAACTTCAAAAAATCCCAATTTATATATTTAAAATAATGAATATTTAAGTTATTTGTTCAATAGATTTTTCTATCAGTCTTTTACGGGCTTTACGATGACTACACATTAATTTCGACTTGCTATCTAGACGGTTTACACATTCCAGAAAAAGAGATTTTAACTTGTTTAGTAATCAATTCAGAATTCAATAATTAATTGTTGTCTTCCTACAGAAAGCTAAAACTATGAACTTGCATAGGAAAAAAGTTCAAAACATTATCAAATGTGTGGGAAATTGTTTAAGAAAATTTCTGGAACACAAAACTCATTTATTCAATTAATTATATTTTGCTATTATTTTTAGCTTGCAGAAAAAAATATGTCTTTCGTTCAGACGAAAAATGACAGAATTTTTTTTTTAATTTCTAAAAGGGTTTGAAATCATAAACGTACAAATTAATTATCTTTTATTGAGATTCTTTCATTTAAATTAAAGAAATTTATAATAATTTCCAATTATTCTATAAACTGAGCTAAAAAAAAAACTCTTAATGCCCTACACAATAAACCAAATACTTAATTTGCATTAATTTTGAGAGTTACGAAATAAAAATGAAACACTTCTACTTTGAGCATTTTGTTTATTCATTTAGAATATGTAATTTAACTGTATTAAATAATCATCATGAAAAAAAATGAAAATGCTTTTCTAATTAAAAAGATAAAGGAAAAAATATGAATATGACTTATTAATCTCACACAAATTCCACAATTACAAGATGGCACATAATTTTATTTTTATAGTTTTTATTCTTTCTTTTATCAAACACAATAATTTTGAATTTTATAATAGAATATTTTTAATCGTATGGCTAAATCGAAAGATTCATTAATGGTAGACACATATAGGAAATTTTGAAATATTTGATGCCTTACGTAAGACAAAATCAGAACTAATGTTGAATTATTTTTCAAAATGCTTAATTATTATATATTTATTACCAAAAATAAAATAAAAAGTATATAATTCAGCTAAGAAATTTTTTGAGAAATCATATCAAATATTTGTTGCTCGACTTTCAGAGTAATTATATTAACATTTTGTTTTGAGGCCATTATGGGGCTATTTCGACATATAACTCGTAATTTTAAAATGGCAGTCAAATACAAGATGACTCCCTAATCCAACAGTATGTCCCGAACTGTCCACTACATACCATTAAAATAATAATAAAGGTTAGAAAAATATAACATCACATTTTCCAGTCGTATTTTAAAATTCATTATCATAAACGTCCTTCAATATTTTAAATATTCTTTATATTGATATTTAATAATATCTGTTATAAATAATTTTCTGCCATTTATGTGCAATCAATTACACTAAAAGTCTAATAAAAAGTGATTAAATTGATCATTTTTAGTTTTTATTATTAATGGTAGACTACCTATACATTTTTCAAATAGTTTTTCTTACTGTTTCTGAAACAAGGAACAAAACTGCTGCTTTTCACTTTATTGCATCTCCAGACAAGATGATAATCTTGATAAAACGGAATATATAAAACGGATAAATATATAAAACAGTATACTATTTAATTAAATGTTATTAAGTACATTTTCTGTAATAATATATAATGAATAAGTTCTTGTGTTTCAAACTCGAATTTAGTAAATTAATATAAGAGAATATCGATGGCTTTTTTAAATTGAAAATTGAGCTTTAATTTTCCTCCTAAGTCTGAACATCCCTTGTGATAACATGAGTAGTTTTTTCAACATTCTATTATATTTTCTTGATGGAGGATAAAAATAAATCTCACAACATGCAGGAAATGTGTTGTACTTTCTTAGGAAGTGTCTGGAAACAAATTTCGGTTTTGTTATAACTCCTTTATATGCATCATGTATTTATTGTTTTAAAAACTCTTGCACCTAATGTAATTTCCATGAACCTATTCTATCTTCCAAAAGTAATGTTGTTGAAATATTGCCTATAGCTCAATGCAGTTTACAATGTGGCTTGGAAAAGCTTGTGAATCATTTTGATAAAGAAAATCACAGAAAGAGAAAGAAAGAAAATCTAAATGATAATTATAAAATAATAAAAAGTTCTTCCTTCACAGAACTTATTAATTTCTACTCTTTCCGATTGCAAAAGTTGAAGTTTTAAAATAGGATGAATTAACAACAACATGTGTTAACAAATAAACAAGAGTGTTCATTAAAGTAGTCATAAATAACTAAAATTATCAAATGTATTGTCTTCAAGACAGAGATATCTTAGTTGAAACCTTAAAAATTACGCTACACCAATCAAAATTTACGAATGTCATTTAACAAATAACAAAGTGGTCGTAATGGCTTCACAGTGAGAATATTTAGTGTTTAAAAGTGCAGAGTGCTTAAAAATCCTTTGTCAATAAAGTTTCACGCTATGAACCTGAACTAAGCCATTATTTATCTTGCCACATTCGTCTCCCCTACATCTTTCATATTGTTAATGATATAATGATATAAAAAAATAACAGTTTATCGTTTCTAGCACTAAGTCTCTTTAGTTTATGAACCAGATTTCCCTCTAATCAAAAAGGAATATTCGTTACCAATTAACAACCTAATTTACAAGAATTGTTATCCTAGAGAATTTTTACACCTAAAAAATAAAATTAATACTTTATTTGGTATTCAAGTACTATAAAAATACTTTTGTGAATTATTATTACAATTAAATACTTTTTATGTTGAATTCTTAACTATATTCAGTAAATGTATGACAATTTCAAATCATTCCTCATTTTTTATATTATATATTTTGTTTTGCTGAACATGTTAATAAAAATTGTAACATACGTTTATGAAATAAAAATTTTCTTAGAGTTTCGCTGACAAAATAATAAATCTGAAGCTCAGTACAAACTAAATCTGAAAATTTATCTATTACCAAAAGACGGGAAAATTTGAGAATATATCAATTAAATACTATTAATTTTAATTATCATTTACTTGCCCGTTTAATTGTGTTCTTTAATTTAATGTTTAACTTTTTTTTTATTTAAAATCAAATAAAAAATTGGTATATCAAGATCCTGCAGTTAAAAATTCGAATGAATTTGCATAGATTTGTGATTTTATATTATTATGAAAACTACACCTCAAGTTATATATATATATATATATATATATGAGTTTTATTATAAGTATAGTTAACACTGATCCCAGAATTTTGATTAATCTTCTGAAATACTTTATTTTTTTAAAAACAAATATTTCTTCATAAAAACATTCTGAAATGACAAAATGTTGAATTTTCTTTCTAATTTCTTTCTTGTATAAATATATAATTAATAAGCGTTTCCTATTTCTTTAAATGAAGTAATTATTTCTTAATTGAAGCATATTGCCCTAAGACTTTTTAAAAAAGAAAGGAATAATTTTTATCAAATTTTATGTAAATATTTTTCTAAAGTAAGTAAATATACTTCTGAACTCAGTAATTGTTTTAAATGTACAAAAATGAATTAACAGTTCCTTTTATTTCATTAAAAATTTTCTAGTTAGAAATCCGGCTACATGGAATCACTTGAATTGATTGAACATATTTGCTTTAATATTTTACTTTTCAATTAATTTATCGGAATCTGTAATTAAATAAAATTAAGTTGTTATACAAACCAAAGCATTCGCAATTTAATATGTTAGATTATGTCAAATTACTTTTACTTCTTAATTACTTGAATTGCTTTATTTAACCAAATTATTTTTTTTGAAAACCATGCTCATTAAAATAAGCAATATTTCGGCAATATATTTGACTTATAGTAGCTCATAAAAGCGATTTAGTTAATTGAATCTTTTTGAATTATTAAAACAATTCTACAAATATGAAAAATATCTGTTCAAAATAATCTAATCTTAAAATAAGTAAATTAAATGCATGGTATTCTTACTAAGTTTCAAACGGCAGTTTTTTTTTTGTTTGTTTTTTTTTTTTTTGGAAAAAAAAATATTTAGATACAAATCACATACTGATTAAGTATGAATATTTTTCAGTGATATCCACATATGAACTGGTTATTTAAATAAAAGAATTCATTAATGCAATTAGTTTATTATCGAATCTGCTATATTAGAATATTCACTTGAATGTTTATGAATTCATATATTTTTGAACATAAACATAGTTTTACTCTGGTAAAATCGAGCATGAGATGGTACTATATGACATTGTCAGCATGAGATCAGATAGAAAAAGGATCAAATAGTTAGTTAAATAAAAATTCTTTTTTTTGTGTGTGTGTGTATTGCAAAATCTCATTATTTTATGAAAGACACCTGTATAGATAAACTTAAAAAACAAAAATATTAAATATAAATGCAGAAGTAAAAACATAAACCAAGGACCCGCAACATACGAGTCAGTCATGTTATTCTGACCACTAAATCACTAAACTGCACTGCATACACTTCGAAGTGGAAGCTGAATATACTTATTCTAATAGTTAGTTTAAAAAATGTGTGTATATGTAAAATCGCAAGAATACACCTATAGAGGTAAACTTAAAAAGCAAAGAATTAGCTAAATATAAAATTCAATCCTAATCGTTAGATCCGTTTTCGAGGTACAAGAATGATATGTATGTGTGTGTGTGTGTGAGAGAGAGAGAGAGAGAGTGAGTTTAAAATTTTTACACGAATTTGCAGTCTAAAATGTTATGTCAAATTTTCATCCGATTAATTTTAAATATTACCGAACTATTAACGGAACTTAGAAACCTAAGTGTATAAAAGACCACTGCTTCTGGAACTGAACATACTTACTGCTGCGTGACTCGCCTGTGGTTCGATTCTATTATTTAATTCAACAGAAGCTTTTTATCTAATTAGATGACCCCCACCTCCACATTCCTACTACAACTAAGAGATCGAAAAGAAGCTGTAATCTAATTATGTAGGTAGTTCGAATAAGAGAGGTGAATCATGGCAACGAACATGTTAAGTATAAATACTTAAAAACTGAACATTGCAGTAACTTATACATATTTTAAACATGCGTTATGTAAATATAAATATATGCATTCTTAAAAAGATAATATAAAAATTTCATTTTTTCTAATCACTATTTTCAAATTACTGGGTGATTTGATCATTAAGTAATCACCCGGGAAGCTGAAAAAATAAATAAGAATTCATTAAATTATATTTTGTTTCCTTTGTATATTTGGAGCAATCTTTTTGCAGGCAATTGTAATTGCAATAACAGAATTGGGAAAATTACTTGACGTGTAATAAACTTCGTTCGGTATAAAAAAATTAATATGTTTTTAATAAAAATAAAAATATTTCACGTTTTCAAATCATATGAAACCTAATTATTTAATCCACATAACCCCGTCAGAACCCATTTTATACTAATTAATAATTAATAATCTATACCAATCGTAATCATATTTTAGATTTAAAGATAAAATTGTTTAATTTCAAAGGTTCTAAAATATCATTCAGGTGTCAGATGATTTAACTTCCACCATACTGCCAACACTGAATATAAATTATCTTATTCATCTGTATATGTCTAAAATAATCCAAACTTATGTTTTATTTCAAACACCAAGTTCACCAAATAAACGAGTATCTCCTAATGATTATGAAATGATTGATTAAACCTTGAAGATAATGAATAATGATTAATAATCATATTAGTATTCAGTGAGAATACTAATACTAACTCAGTGAGAAATTAAGAACTGATTAAGGTAATCAAATAACAAGTTTTGAAATCGAAAGCATAATTCAGAAACATAAAATATAATTCTTTCAAATAAGATCATTTGCTTCAATATTGTATAAGTTGATTCTATAAGAGAAATTCAGACGTCCTTTCTCTTGAAAGAACGTCCTCGATTTGAGAAATACCAAACACTCAGGAATTATTTTAGCAGAAAAAAAAATTAGAAATCGCGGTATTTTTCTTCAGCTTTTGTAGCTATAGATCTAATAAATAATGTATTTTGTCGAGGTTGTATCGTGTTTTACACCAAAAAAATATTAATAGTTTTGGGACTTCAGTTAATAACGAATGAGTATGAATATATGGCATGTTTTCTTACTTTTAGTTTTAATAACACTCTGTTAAATCATAAGTAATTTCTTCTTTAATTAAAATCTATTTAAACTAACATAAAACACATTAGCTGCATACCACAAACTATTTTTATAATCAATTAAATATTTGCAAGATGATAAAAAACAGAGTATCATAATTTCTGTAACGATTAAATCTATACTGGCTCAAGTGGATTTTTATTTGTTTCCTGTTAATCGCGCATTACGAAAGATACTCCATTATATAGGGATGAATATGCTGTAATTCTACCATATTAGTAGTCCTCTTCTACTTCTTATTCAAAATCAATCACCCCGTCGCCACAGAACGAAGCAGTATCGACAGGATTTGTATGTGGCCTACTTCTGTCTTCGTCATAATCCATTCATATAACTCGATAATTCATCAATTCAGCATCCTCTTCCAGGTTATTGGCCCCAAGCCGCTAAGTGGTCAGTCGTTGACCTTTCTTCTGAAATTTTGTTACATGTATCATCTTTTTTAACAAGGATCAGACTATCATTTTGAGAAAATCGTTTTAAAACTCTGTGCTACCCTCCAAATGTGCGTTCCAAAACGAAAAAACAACAACAACAAAAAAAAAACAAGCATTTTTATTCCTTTAAATAATTGGAAAAATACTGTCAATTTTCAATGTGATATCTTTTAGTATTTCAAAGTTTTTCAGCACCATTAATATTGCTCTTAAATTATTATTTTCTATCTTTAGAATCTTTATTAGTTTCGAGACTTCTATGCATACCTTTTAATAACTGTCCCAGTTCTTTCACAGAAACAATTATTTTCCCCCATTCTTCCACATTTTTAAAAATATGCAGAAAACCTTTCATGTTCTGATATAATTTGGATTATTAGTGGATGGCTTTTTTCTTATTTTTCTTTCTGGGTTATAAATCATACTAATTACCTACATTTTGTTGTAATTTTAACAATTAGCCACCATATGATAAACGGATTTACAGATGGTAGAAGAAATTCTTGATGATTACATAATCTAAAAGAAAAGCATTAGTCGTTTTCATACGACCCGTTATAAAAATGTTGAGTGTATCCTCAAATAAAAGAAGTAAAGAGGTTCGGAAATTTCAATCAATGTTATGGTGTTTAGGTAAAACATATGCATGCTACTCTTCAAAATTTACAATATCGAATTTTTACCGTAGTGAGTACAATTACCAAAGACAAATGATTTCAAATTTGGTATAGCAAAATTAATTCGACGTGAATGCATGGAATAGAACTTTAAAATTCCTTTCTACATACTTTTCTATATACGTATTTCTTTCTATATACTCTCATTCATTGCAAATGAATATTTAAAACTTTTTTTGAACAAATCTGTATTTATGGATATAAGTGTTTTTACAATTTCAGGTGGAGGAAGGTTTTGTTATTTTTTAATACATATTCTTCAACAAACTCATCTATTATATATTTGCTGTTATCTAAGGCGAATCTAAATACAGAGTTTCAACAATAATAATTAAAAGAAATATCTCACATTGATGCTATACTACAGTCAAACTGGTAGAATAATATGAGAATTCTCCTACTAGCTTATTAAGTCAAGTTCATCGAATGAATTCTACTAGGTGCAAAATGTATGTTGACTGCCCAAGCTTGTCTTATTCCCTGCTTACTCAAATCCCAATATTTGTGATTGCTGTTTTCATAATGTTACAAGATAATTGAATAGACATTAGAAGATAATAAAACCAAATATGGCGCAATATATCAACAAGTTATACTGAAGAAAGAATTCTGAAATACTTTAAATACCGCCTTTTCGAAGGAAACTGCAGTTATAAGAAATACCTATAATGTATAGAATTACATTATGCATATAATTCAAATTATTTATTTAATAATTGAATATTTAAGTTTGATTTTCTAATAAAATCTCTTTTTACTACTTTGTTTGTTATTAGAATTGCTTACCCTAGATCACAAAATGATGGTACTATAAATATAAAAATTCCAGAAACATTGGTTGTATTCCAGAACCATTTGGTTGAGGACTCTGAAATCAAAATGACTGGCTTAACATTTTAAAAATATGCAATCAAAAGTCATTGCAAAACGCTGAAAAACCTAATAGGCTCCAGTGCATTCCTAAAGAAGAAGAAGAAATGAGAAAAAAAAATAAAGGACAAAAGGGTATTAATATTAGACATACAATTTGATATATCATACTTATATTTTAATTTGGTAAAATTAAATTGATTGATTTGGTTTATTTTCATTATAAGTTACTTTCATTAGATAATGGAAAAAATATGGGGAGATGCAGTATTTAACTTGGAAAGTGTAATGGACTTGTCAGGTGCATTCAGATATTTCCCAAGTATATTTTGCAAAAGGGGGTGAGGGCGTACTTTAATGCAATAAATAATTAAAATGAAATATTCTTATATCAGTAAATTAAATTGAATACCGATGCAAACACCTGATATAGGAGATATCACAACAAGAGGCATGCATGGAAGGCGAACAGAAAACCCAAGCTTTAATTTATCTTCAATATATGACTCATAAAGTTGAACACGTGATCCGCCAATGTACTAAAATAAGTGAAGCTCATAATTAGATAGATTTTCACAAGAATCAAACTTTATGATATGTCTTTCATTTTTGAAAAATTCACTATCTCTAGACTTTCATACAATATCAATGTTATTCGCATGTAAAGATTTATTTTTTCTGATAAGTTAAGGCTTTTATTTTCTCACATAAATAGATGCAATATTAATCCTAAAAAAAGACTTCGAGCTCAAGAAATTAATGGAATCAATCATTTTAAATTTGAAAGTGTTTAAAAGTTTTCATATATCTTTCCAATTAATTATCTGTCAATGCCCTTTGTCGTTTTCATTATAGTATTAATGTGTATTTAAAATCATTTCTCAAAGTTAAAAAAAATAAAATAAAGGTAAATGAAATACTTAATCGCGAAATTAAAATTGCAATCATTACAAAAATGTAAAAACAAATTTTACTTTTAATGAAAAGCAATTTTCTTTTCTTTTTTTTATTTAATTATTATTTTATTTAATTATTGTTTAATTTATTTTTTATTTAATTTTATTATTAAATTAAATAAAAGAAATTAAAATCTTAAATACAAAGATTCATATTATGAGAAATACAATCCAGACACAGTTTAAATTACTATTCTTTTTATGCCTACAGTGGTCGCTTATAGCTTCAAGAAATTTTTTTTATTTTTAAGTTTAGTTATTTTGTTTATTTATGGACACATTTTTACCTAGAGAAAATTATAAATATATATATTTATGTAGAGCACTTCTTGAAAAGCCATACTCGTAAAACATTATTATTTTAAAATCATAAACTCTAGAGGAAAATCTGGAAACTGGGAATATTATTTTGACTACTTTCAGAGAATTTACTTAGATAATAATCAAAGCCTTTTAATATTTTTAACACATACACTCAACAGTCAAAACATTATGACCACCCCTACATTGGGCAATGAACTCGCATGGATGACGTGGAAGGCACGTGATCAGGTGGAAGTGGTATTTAATTACTGCTGGAGAGTCTGAAGAATCATTCTTTCACTTACTTCTGTGTGTGATGGGAAAGGCTGCGGATCTAAACGACTTTGATAGAGGGCAGATTGTAATGGCTCGAAGGCTCGGAACAAGTATTTCCGAAACTGCACTACTCGTGGGTTGTGCGCGATCTACAGTTGTTAGTACTTATGCAAAGTGGATGAATGACTGTGAAAGCAGCAGTATACAACATGGTGATGGACGTCCACGCGCTATCAAAGAAAAAAGTCGTCGGAGACTGTCTCGCTTGGTGAAGCAAAACCGGAGTCAGACAGTGGTTCAGCTGACAGCCGAATACAATGCAGGGCCAGGTAGAATAGTATCGGATCACACTGTTCAGCGGACACTGTTGGATATGGGGCTACGCAGCAAACGTAATACTCGTGTGCCTTTGCTGACCAAGCGTCATCGCCAACTGCACCTGCTCTGGGCCCGGGAACATCGCGACTGGTCCATGGATCAGTGAGAGAGAGTTGTCTTGTCAGATGAATCACGGTTTGTCATGTATCACGCCGATGGCCGTGTCAGGATACGCCGTCTTCTATGCGAACAGTTGCTCCCCCAATATACAGTAGGTCATACACAGGCAGGTGGTGGCGGTATTATGCTTTGGGGGACGTTTTCTTGGGCGTCTCTGGGACCGTGGTTGTGGTAGAGCATACCATGAATGCTATAGGGTATCTGAACATCATTGCGGACCAGTTGCACCCTTACATGGCATCTGTTTTTCCAGCTGGAAATGAAATGTTCCAACAGGACAACGCCTCGTGTCACAAGGCTAAAATTGTGTTGGAGTGGTTCCAGGAACATGATGTTGAATTCCAGTTAATGTCCAGGCCGCTTAACTCACCGGATCGGAATCCGATAGAACACTTTTGAGATGACATGGAACGGCAACTCAGAGTTCAAAGACCACCAATTCGCAATATCTCGGATTTATGTGAACGTTGCTTAAACATTTGGTACAATCTGTCTCCGTCCATCTACCAAGGACTTGTGGCATTGAAGCTGTGTTGCGCGCCAAAGGTGGGCCAATTCATTATTGACAGGTGGTCATAATGTTTTGGCTCTTGAGTGTAAATATAATCCCCTTTGAAGATACTTTGTACATTATATTTTTATGTGAGAATAATCAAGTTATTTAGAAAAAAACACTTCTAATTTTTAAAATTTTTCATTCGAATCAACATGCTAAATTTAAAACAATAAGAATATAGCTAACGGATTAGTGTTTAATATGAGTTTCATTTAATTCTAATTTTCAAAAAATATAAAACCCATCTAAATACTTCTTAAAATTTCAAGAGGTCAATATTACAGCGGTCAAATATTACAGAGCCTAGTCAATTATCGTTGAAAAATTGACCGTTAATATTTACACGTATTTCCTTAAGACTTCGGGATCATTAGGAGGTTAGTGCTAGAAGGTTCCTGTAATAAATAAATCGGATATCTTAATGTTTCCATTCACCCCTTATCGAGGGGCAGCAACGGGATGAAGTTGTTTGAAGATAATAGAATCTTGGAAACGTGTTTTACCGCCAGGTGGTTGATAAAATAAAATGAGAAGCAACTTTTTATATGACAATTAAGAAAAATTCTTATTTTAAAAAAAGCAATAAAGCGTATCTTGTTTTCCCTAAAGTTTTAACGAAATATCTTATTTCGAATAAATCCAATTAAAAAATATATATTTATTTATTTATAAAGAGAGAACATTTATAAACAAACGACAGTAGAAGGAAAAAAAAGAGTCATTTAAAGTTAATTGGTTTGGGGGTAACATTTGTTCGGACAGTGGTTCATAATTTTACAGGGAAACAAAAAATATCTGATTTCAGATAGTATAACCAATTCCAAACATAATGTAATTTCGTAGAATAATATTTTGCATAAGTAATTAGCTCGAATAAATGTTTTGCATGTTTATCATGGCAAAGTAACAGACGGCTAGTCGGATAATAATTAGATCGCAATAGCAAAAGACACAGAACTCTATGTTCCACTGACACTAGTCATTCCTCAAACATGAAAAAGCCTCAGCTCTTTATTTTCTTTCCTATTATGTTTATAAGAATTATAAAGAATATAAACTAAACTTAAATATTTAATGTAATAGTCAAATGTATATAAAAATAGATTCATTTTAAAAAGAATGTAATAGTTGAGAAAGAAAATTCATATTGGAACGCAAGTAAGTTAATAAAAATGATTTATCTTTCAGATTATAGAAAAAAATTGTTTAAATTGTTTGTGTTCAAATTATTTAACAAAAAAAAAATAATGCATGAGATTATGAGAGTAATGTTTTTAAAAACTATCCGAGACACCAATATGTTGAAGAAAAATATATACTATAAAATTGATGCTAAAGGTATGGAGTGGTCCTTTTGCGGTTGATGTTCATGGATATGAAGATAAATAACCACATATCGTGATATGTTGTTATACTTGAATAAAAATATTTATGTTAAGTTAAAAAATTATTTGGAAATTTATTTTCAAATTGGTAGTTGTTATTTTTACATTACATCGTTTTTAACTAATGTATTTTTATTTTCTAAAAATATTCTATATTTTTATAAACTTAATTAATTTATTTATTAATAAGAATTTATAATCATTTCAGTGTCTGTGTTTAATACATACTGTTACAAACCTGCAATACGGCTTCCCAGCATAGTTTGTTCCATCGTCGGAAAGAAAGTTTTAAAGTCATCGGTACTAGACGGCGTCCAGGTGGCGCGTCGTAGGTCCCAGAGCTTGGCAACAAACTTGGCGACCATTTGGAGACTTGGCGACGAATTTGGCGACTTTGGCGCCAAAATAGATAATACCCGAAACTTCGAGAATATTCCCGATCCGTCCAGTAGGAACCGAGATACGCCTCGAACGTTCCTGATTGGTTGAGAGGCTTCTAGCCCCGCCTCCTGAGACCTATAAAAGGGTCCACAGCTGACAGAGCAGGCAAGCCAGTAGTCAGAGTGGTCGAAGAAGAGTAAGTGGAATCGACGGAGTCAAGTCAGTAATCCGATTCAGAGTCGGAGAAGTAGAAGACGGAGTAGTCGGAAGCGACTGAGTCAAGCTAGTGCTGAACTGAGCTGTGCGCTACTGTCTGCAGTAGATTCTGGTTGTATGCTGCTGTGTGTGCTGTTGTATGCTACACGTCTCGGGTGAAGATAATCGTCTTCTGTGCTGTATATAGTTGTCGCTTTGTGCTGTCCTGTGTGTCTTCGTGTAAATAAACGTCGTTGTTTCTTTTTCCATTGCCGCCAGATTATTGAGCGTTCTCCACACCATGTCACTTCCACTGTCCAAACGAACCCTGCAGAAAATTACGTAACAATACTCTCATAGTGAAACTTTCATCGTTAAAAACATGATTCGTGGTGAAAAACGGGTAAAAATTTGGAAATATAAAACTTGAATCTGAAATTTCAACGGTTCAACTATCACATCATCGCACGGCGGGAGATATCTTTAATTTTTTTACTTAATAATCTTATGAGGCATTAAAATATCATCTCTAGTTTTTTTTTTCTTCTATCTGACTGGAGTCGGAAAAGATGAGATTTGCACCAAAGTAATCCTTGTATCAATTGAATCAGGACGTGTGCTTGTCGAAGCATGTATGACATTTGCATGTATGGCATATGCAAACGAAGAATTGAAAAACTGTTTTACTTAATACTTAATTATTTGAAATTTCATATTCTTGATGAATAGGGAAGCATCCATTTATGGCTTTTAAATGATTCAAATCGTGAAATAAAAAGGAATATGAAAGATTTAAATTTATTGAATGACTTATTAATTATATACTTGAAAAACAGAGCTAACTAAATACTTTCTTTAAAATCTAATATATACGAATCATTCACGAATTTCTACCATACAAAGAATGACAGTACAAAAAAAGAAAAAGACTAAATTTCCAATTATCATCTCAAAATAAAATTCAATGCACAATATGATGCCTTTTAGATTCCCATGGATATCTCATCTCCTTAAGAAATTCGTTCGTCAAAATTTATATTCGAGGAAAATGCCCCTAAAGATTGTCTTACGGTTCTGAATTTCAGTTTCGCATGTTCCATCCTCCATACGAGCATTAAACGAGAGCTCGGGGAAAAATACTTGTCCACTGGCACTCTGCCTTTGATTTATCGAGGACACAAAAACCACTGATTTGCTCACTATTTTTCTTATATTTTATTTAAGGATATGCATTAGCAGAGTATCTCATTATTTTCCTTCTGCAAGAGTAAACAATCCACTTTTAACCTAAAGCAAGTGTACTTGCTCTAAAGGTGCCTTTTAATACATTCTGTTGTAGTATTAGTCCATGTGTATACGAATTCTTGCATTTTCAAATTATCGTAGGTAAGAAAATACAATTTTTGTGAAAATTTGAACAATTTGTCTTGTAATTAATTTTCTCATTCAGCCACGGTTGTGTAAATCTATAAAGAAGAAAAGTAATATTTATATTCAATTATGGAATAAAAATATTTTTTTTCAAAATTTGATATTTAAAATATTTATGAAATATTTATTAGTATTATTATTTTGTTATTTAAAATATTTATTATTCAACAAGAATTTACCTATAATTTTTTTTAAACATACCTCTTTTGTGTCATACTTGCATCGAATTAATAGCTTATTTCTTAAAAATAAAACAATTATGATAGCCATAAATCAATATAAAAATTACTCGGAATGTATGAAACTAAAAAAAAATTTACTATAGTAAAATTCTTCCTTCAATAAATATATGCGTATCCGTAAATAAATATATTTTATTTAAGAATACGCATTAGCAAAGTATTTCATTGCTTTCCATTTTCAAGAGAAATCGACAAACATAGGTTTTAAAGCAAATGCGCTTGCTCTAAAGTGAGCTTTATAATACATACTATTGTATTAGTCAATGTGTATACAAGTTTCTCTATTCTCACCAAACCGTATATAGAAAATAAGATTTTTTGAGTAAATTTGAACTTAACCTTAGTCTTAATGAATACAATTAACCAACCGCGGTTTTGTGAAAATATGAGTAAAAAATTCAACATTTAAATTCAATTTTGAAAATAAAATATTTTATCAAAATTTGATATTTAAAAAAATATACATTCAGCCAAAATTGCAATTATAATTTCCTGTTTCTGCCATAATTGTATTGAATTACAGCATTTAATAACTTATTTCTTGAAAATAAATCGTTTATGATCTTTGTTAATAAATTTAAAAATTATTAGTGATGCATGGGGCTCTAAACTTACATAATTTATTAAGTATGTAAAGATAAGTATGTTCAACCGCATATTATATATACAAAATTTTGTTCACCAATTTAATTTTGCAATGAACTACAAATCTAATAAGAGACAAATTAGCATAATTGAAGAGCGCAGCAATGTATAAATCAGCAAGAAAATATCAGCTGATGGAACGGGAGTGCGACCATGCAGAAGTAAGATATCGGTTTAAGTTCGAAAAAAGATTCCACTAAAAATATATCTTTGGGTTCGATACAAATTTAATTCAATGTTGTGAGTAAAATATTCTGCCATTGGTATGTTGCCGTATTATATAAAGTTTGAAGAGAAGATGGCTGCTCAGATAGTGTGCTGGTTATCAGATGTCAAATTAAATTAAAATCACGAGGACTCACCCAAAATAGCCCTGATGATACTTCAAAACGGGCTGTTAATGTAGATAAACCAAATTCAATTATCATGGTGAAAAACTTGGGTTTTAGGGCTGAGATATTTTTTGAATTTATAAAATTAACTATTAAATCTTTGAAAAGATATTTAGAAAAATCATGTTCATTGAGGAAGTAATTATATTGCATGACTTAATTTGCAAATAGATGACCATTAAAAATAAATATTAGTTTTTCGAATATGAGAAATGTTATTATAAATATATTTTCAATAATATTTTGTAATTTTTTTTAGATATTATATAAAGTATAAAGGGAAATATTCCATAATTACTAACATTTGCCACTTTTAAAATTTCAATTCACTCCTAGTAAATTGTTCAAATGAAATC
>JAPMOR010111754.1:0-18457 GCA_026543865.1 Argiope aurantia
AATGGCTTACATATAACTTTTCCCTTCATAAATCTGTATTATTGTAGGGATCTTGCCAAGTCCAACCAAATATTGAACTGTTTTTTCATAAATCTTTATTAATTTGTCGTAAGAATAAGCACCGTTTTTTTTAAAATCATACTTCACGAATCTTGTACATTTCTAAACGTTAAAGGCTTGAATAGAGTCTAAAAAGCAAAATAACCGTCTCCACTTCACGAAATAAATTTGTTTTAAAAATGAAAAACAAGTTTTGTGGAACATTTTTTTTTTTTTTTTTTTTCCTTACCAGTACAACGCAGCTCATCGGCTAGCAATATTCTCTGCATCATTTGGGCATTTGCGAAACTACACGAGGACTAGACTAAAAAAGGATCGATATTTTGGTATTTCGTAAAAAAAACGGAAGGCACCGGCACTCATATATTTTTTTGAGTGAATGTAATAGGATTGGTACTACACTTCACGAATCCTAATCACGAATATCTTTGTATAGATAACTTCGCTGGCTCAAGTATGACAATGTTCCAATACTTTGTAATGTTTTGAATAATTCTGATAAGAAGCATTTTTCTGGCTATTAGAAACGCTTTTAATGCTATTAGAAATTGTGAAAAGAACACTTCTCAATCGAATGCTTATTCAAATTTTGTTCTTTTCTGTTCTGATGAATGATGTGTCGGGTTTTGTTCATAAATATGCGTTTTCAACAGTCAGATAGTCATTTTATAATTCTAACGTTTGTCAATGTAAGTAAAAATTACTTACTCTAGTCAGAAGAATCTTTTTTGAAGTCAACATTTAATTCTAGGTCAGTAATTTTTACTTTTCTGGTTGTAATTGATAAATATGTATATTTGATTAGAGTTTTTTTTTTATTTACTTGCTTCGAATGGAACATAATTATTCATAAGGGTTTCGATTAAGACTTCTCCTTTCTTTGTTATTTAGTTTTATGTCTACATGTAATGATTTTCATTAAAACTAGGATACTTATTGAGTTCCTAATACATACATGAGTCTCTAAAAGGCGATAGAATAAGAATTGCTATCTGCTATGATTTTAACTCCCTAAATTAAGATTTAATAATGAAAAATTGTGCTTGAAATAACCATTTCATTTTTTATTTAAGAAAACTTAGTTTATTTTATAATTTTTACATACTGGTAATTAAATTTATATTGCTGATTATAATTGTAATTCGAAAGTTCATATTCAGCACTTTTTTTAAAACCTCTTATGATTTCTGATTAACATGTAATTTTCGCGTTTACGAGATCGATTGGATTCAAATTTTGGTACATGCCTACAATTGCAGTTTCGAGACAGCATTCTAAATATCATAATCTTAGACATTGCGGTAAAGTATTGTAATTGTCAAAGGATTTGAACCCGATATTTAGACGAATATCCAGACCAATTCCCTGCAAATACATTTTCACAATTTGACAGAAATCGAGAAATTTGTTTTAAAGACTACACACCCAATTTCGTCTGTTTAAAGCGTCTATGAATTACCGTGTATATAGCTAAAAAAGACGGACATAATTTCAATTAGTTGTTTTCAGGACTAGTTGAGGTCGGAAAAATGAAAATTTGTCAAAATCAAACCACAGCCATAGTCATTATTTTCACAAACTGATGGATTTGCAGATATAATTCCAAAAGTTTGTTTTTCGGATAAGAGAAGATCTGAAATGTGAAGATTGCTTAAAATTTCTTGTTCGAATTTTTCGACGATTACAATACTTTCTAGTACAATATTTTTTTTTTCTTTTCTTTGCTCGTACACAGGAAAAAAATATTTAGCTGTATATAATACATTTAGCAAACGCACTTGCGTACCTAAAAATTGACAGTCGATTCATTCAATAACTATTTAAGTTCAAAATTATATATATATATATATATATATATATATAATATACAGTTTTTCTGACACCTTGTTCTATATCATTTGTGTATGCAACTTCACCCAACTTTTTATATTTTTAAGTTGTGCATTGTTGCCTGTCCTTTCGTTTGTACAAGATGATGGATCTACTAGCTGTTGATGAATCTATAATATTCAAAAGAAATTTAGATTTTTCATGCTTACGTTAAATGCCAAATTTCATTAGTCAAGCTTTTTTTCCATTATATTCAGACAGAATTCCAAAAAAAAATTTATTCTTTCGAATTCTGGATGTCAAAACATAGACTTAATGAAAATATCCTTATAGATTTCTTCTATTACTATATTTTTTCTGAGTGTAAAAAAAAAAAAAAAGTGATTTTTGTTATTAGTTAAAAGAAAGTATCTGTTCAAATTATGTAGATATTTATTTGAATTGCAATTTATTAGTAAATAAATTGCATCTACTTATTAAAGATTTTCAAAATATAATGTATTTTTGTGCAAGAAAAAAATTAAGCACCCTTGTTTTTAAATAGAAGAAGAATATTAATCGCAATTTCCTGATCTTATTTTTGGTAACACGGCCTTTTTTAAAAATTTTAATTGAATAGTCTTTTGACCCTGTCGAACAACTTTTGAATGATTAAAATTTACAACCCCCTACTATTTAATTGTCACATCCATATTTGACAGTAGGCCGTAAATTTTTGACATGTATTGCTGCATTTGGTTTCCGCCAGGATTTATAGATGTTCCGAATTTTAACATTCAGGGATCAATTTTACTGCTCTAGTTTTTGAATTAAAGTGAATTTGTTTTCCAATCCACCTTCATGCTCATTAAATGACCGTGGACGCCCTAATATTTGCTTGTTTTCAACATCAATTGTTTTCTTGAATCTGTGAAGAATGTTAAAAACAGTAAACTTACTAAATTTCAAGATATGTTTTATACAGCTAGCCGAATTTCCATTTTCCCAATGACTTTGCAAGATTTCGCTTATCAACCAATATATCTTTGTTTCTCGCCATCCCCCCTCCCCCTGATAAGCATTCTTATTTGGTGAAATTTTTATTTTTAAAATTGTCTAAAAAAAGTGGTAATGAATTCAATTTTATTGACGTGCAATATATTTGTTGAATTTCTCATTTCAAAAGTGCCCAAATACTTTTTTAACTCCCATTTGCCTTTGAATTAAATTTTGAAAAGCTATATCAAATTATAATTTATTCTAAAATACGAATAAAATTTTCCTTGCAAACTATGCATTAAATGCTAAAATATTTCTTGATTCCTTTTGTTTATATTTTGTGTTAAATAGTTTTATAAATAACTTTGTAGTTATTCATGCCAAGCGTCCCAATATTTTTTGAGTGATTGTGTGTGTGTGTGTGTGTGTGTGTGTGTGTGTGTGTATAAATATACCGTCCATAATTTGATTTAAATCACTGACTATAAATGAAATCAATGTTACACACTAGAAAATACATTATACTCGCAAATTAGTTTTTCTGTTGGAAAATATAAATCTTTCTGGGAAGGGGTCTCATATACAGAGATGAGGAATTGTAGAATAAATAGATTTTCTGGAGAATACACTAATAATGCTTGATTGACAGATGGCAAGTCGTAGCTTTTTAAGTTTTGAGCGCATGACCAATGAATTAATTAGCCACTTTGGTGTCTATTATAGTCGGAATCCGACAAGTGTCGTCGTTTCCATGAAGCATATATTTTTCGAGCGTTATATTGTCGCCAACTTGTTCGGTTTTAATGCCTGAATATTGACCGACGTTCTCGGTTTTCTTGGTACTGTACTTCCAAGATGGGGAGTCTAGCATATTGATGACTAAATCTGTTGTACCATGGCTCATGGAAAGAAGGCGTGGCTTATTGAATCAGATACATGTATCTCACATGATGGTCTATGATGCGTCGGCCATTGAGTCGAAAAGTTATTGCCAATAACCAGATCATTCAATTCACTCTGGAAGCTGTGACAGTGGAAGGAAAGGGGGGGGGGATCTTTGTATCTATATCAACGTGATGGGAAAAACTAAAATTCGCTCTCCTAATGGATGTAATTTTTTTATGTCTTCCGAAAATTGGGGGAGGGGGGAATTGTAAGGAAGTTTCGTGTTTATATGTCCATGTCTATTTAAAAATTTCTAGTTAAATAAATATTATCTTGAAATGTGGTTCTTCATAAAAAAAATTTAAAAAAATTGAGCCGGTATTAAATTTCAAGCTAAATGCATAAAAGAGGCAGCTAGTATTTTTTTTCCTTCAATATACTTGTGCATTATTTGCTAAATCTTATTAATAAGAAAGAAAAAAAAACCGTTACCCCGGCATGGGCCTGCTTAAAATCATACCTGCATAATGTATAATCCCTTAAATGCAATTTTCTTTATCTATAAGGGCTGCCCAAATGAAAAATGGACACTTTGAAGGAAAATAATACCTTTATTGGAAATCAAAAGAAATTGCCATGGCTGATGTAATACAGGTCTCATCTTTTAGGCAGCAACGTCTATGCCTTTTGATATAGAAAGATGGCGGTTGATTTTTAGAGAAGTCCTGCACAATTTCCTTCACTTCGCCGCCCCAATGGAAATGCATCCCCTGCACTGCTCTCTGAAGTGGTCCAAGGATGTGATATTCACAGGGTAACAAATCTGGACTGTGCGACTGGTGTTCCAACACTTCCCAATGAAAATTTTTTAAAGTCACCTGGGTTTCACTGGCGACGTGTGAGTGAGCATTATTATTGAGGAGGATTATTTGTTAGGTGAAAAGGCCTGGCCGTTTGCTTTTGATTGCTTTTCGTAGTTTCGTCAGAGTACCGCAGTAGTGTGTTGAAGGGATAGTGTTCCCTTGGGTCAGGAAATCAATAGTGGTCCACAACAATCAATGAATCAAAACCCATACCACTGCGCGCTGTTCCGATCTGGACGCATCCATATACAGCAAGGCTTTACTTTCGACAAGTTTCCTCTAATCTGAACAGCTTCCACTGTTGAACGATGTATGTAGTGCACACCACCTACCGCCCTGTATCTCCTTGTTCGATAGCACTGCTATAGATGCAGTCATTCTGACGCAATCACAAGTGTCCACTTTTTATTTGAGCAACATTTATAATTAGTTGATGCCTTTCGCTTCGGGCTTCGCTATACATTTGATTTAATAAAAAATCCAAAGTATGTTCGAGATGTTTGAGAATAATGTATATTTTTCAAATTCGAATCGTAGCATCCTAGAATGGTTCAATTTTAGTTTATAAATCGTAATGGTAATTCGATGCATGCACGACAAACGACACAATTATTCTTTTCAAACCTATTATTTTTATTTTTAGTTGATTTTCTACTTTCATATTTTTGTAAAAAAAAAAAAAAAAAATTCTGGTTGCAGGATTAGCAGTTGATATATTTACTCTTATCAAAACATAGATTCAGTTTTAAAGTTCAATTTTCTTTTTTAAATTAGTATCAATGTTTACTCTTCTATTTGCTATTTTAAGTGCTTGTTTAATTTATTACTGTTTTGTGAACATTATATAATGAGTTTTATAAGTTTTGTCGTATTTTTTTAAATGAAATATTTTTAATCAAAATGCAAATCCGCTATACCGGCCATTCCGATTTGGTGCACGTTTGAGACTGTTGCAATGCCCGTTTCTTTGCAAGTTGATTTTAATACTCTCTTCAAAAAATATGTTAATAACAAAAACAAATCTGTCTATCTTATCTGATAATGTCTATTTAATATAAAATATTACATATACTTCGGAAGACAAAAATAAGTCGGAGTGATTTTTTTTTTTTTGAAATTTTAGTTAGAATTTGATTAAAAAATTTTACAACATTTTTGATTTTTACGGGATAATTTCTGAAAATATTATTGCAGAACAATAATTCTTATACCAATTTATAATTCAATATTATCTTTGGAATGACTGACGAATAGAGTTGCTATTATTTAGTTTCCCTTTATAGAAAAAGAAAATATTATTCATAATTTATAAAGATGCATTTATTACTTCATTAAAAATCGAAACGGGTTTTTTTAAAATTATTATACAAATACTCATTAAAAAAATTTTTTTAATAATGAAAATTAAGGCTTGAAGATTCTACTTATTTTCTCATTTTATTCATCTTATTTTTTTAAATATCGCAAATAATTGTGGAAATATAATTTACAATCTTTTGTCGCTTTCAATAGCTTTTCTTTCAGTATAGTATATTTATAAAAACATAAACATATAAATAATATGTAAAAATATAATATAAAGTACAAAAGCAATTTTATATGAAATAAGAAAAAAAAACCGAGAATTTTTAGTGTAATTAAAAATTTAATTATAAGTTCCAACATTTTTGTAATCATAAAGTAACGTTTCAAAGAACTACAAAGCAGCTTGATATAAAATGTAGGGAAAAGAGTTAATTAAGAAAGTTCCAAACGTTTTTAAGAATTCTGTTAGAAGAATGTTCCAAAATGTAAACGATTCTTGATTTCAATTTGAATAAATTCGTATCCATGGCCGTTGTAAATTCAATGCATTTACAGAATTCAAATTGTTCTGTAAATATATATTGCAAAAAGAATCGAGGTTTTGGGGATCGAGGTAGGTTGCTTACTTTGCTTATTTAATAATCCGGCTTTGACACACACACACACACACACACACACACACACACACACACACACACTTAATTGGTATCTTTAAAAAAATTTTCATCCAAGTCAACAGCAACTGAATTCCATTTTTCTTTGTTTTTATTTAGGACCTTTTAAAAAAATTTCTATTACATCCGCTATTCAAGCTCAACATTGCGTCGCAAATATAGTTCAGTGGCGCATAAATTCAAACAAATTTTTCAACTATTTATCTAGATTGAGTTACCAAATTAGTTAACCACCTCCTCAATACAGCACTGGACCACCTTTTGCCCTTAGTATTGCATGAAGGCTTCTTGGCAGGGATTCTACAAGATGGTGGTAGGAGGAATCTGAGACAATCCGATAAACTGCACTTTCGAATTCCTTAAGATTTGATGGTACTGGGTCGAGCTGCCTGATGTCTTTTTCGATCTCACTCCACAGATTTTCAATTCGATTGTGATCTGTTGATTCTGTGGTCAAAAAAGCAAGGCGAATGCTCCGTCATGCCCTTCGAATCATCCAACGCCAGTTCCAGCTTTATGACAAGGAACACTGTTTAGCTGGAAGTATCCATCCTATCAGGGTACACAATTAACATAACGCGATATACTTGATCTGCGAGTACACTTAAATACACTTGGGAGGTCAAACTTTGTTTCACAATAACCGATGGATCCACTCAATGCCATAAAACCATAATATTGCTTCCACCAGATAGAAGTGGTAAAACAGTGCAGTTGGGGATCCATGCTGCTTTCGTGCTTCTCCATTCTTACACACTGCTATTTGCATGGTGTAATTGGAAATGCCTTCATTGGAGCATGTAGCTTTTTTCCTGTCATCTGCGGTCCAATTCTTGTGTCCAGTTTTGCGAATGGAGCCAATTAGTAAAGATTTTCGACTATATAGACGCGACGTCCTCGCATATACGGTGTAATGTGTAGTGAACAATTGACTGAGAGATCTTTATTCAGATATCCTGCAGTTTGACGTACTGTAGTTCTTCTATTGGACTGAACAATTCTGGTAAATATCCTTTCTGATCAACCATTCAGAAGTTTGCAGTTACCACAAGCCTGACGTTGAGACCCGGTTTTCTGCTTAATAGTTTACTCTCTGTAAACATTAACAGCTTCTGCTGTTGAACACTTCATCAGTTTGGCCATTTTGAAGATCTAGTTCCGGCGCTTCGATCACCTGTAATCATCCAGCGTTCAAACTCAATTAAATTACATTTTTTACCATTTTCTTGGTAATTAAAACATTGCAATTGATGCTTCACTTGCCATGTATTCCCTTTTTATAGCTATACCACCGTTTAACGGCAGTAACATGAAGTTATGGCCGATCTACGAGGTCAGGTGGTCACAATAATTTGGCCACTAGGTGTGTATTTAAAAAAAGGAAATATTTCTGTATAAATCTGTGTGTCAGTAATGTCCAGATAGGTCTGCCGCACTTATAGCTGTGAGAATTTGCATGCAGGTAATTATAATGATGATTGAATGAACTACGAAGAAGGAATTTCAAATTTAATGTTGAATTTTCTTAAAATTTAATGCTTTGCGTTTCGGTGATTTTTTTTTTTCTGATGCATTTTCCTGCTACTTGGTTTTTAATCGCAAAAAAAAGTATTTGTGTCGTCAAAACGAGCAAATTATTCTTTGTCAAAAGAAGTTTGTTTTGGATCTCTGGCTTAATAGTGAATTCCTTAAAAAATTAGTAACTTTCTCCTAAAAAAATTTTTAAAGCTGATGCTAAAATTTCTGCATCCGACATTCTATTTCCTTAATTTTTTTAAAATTTTTCTAGATGATTATTCTAACATTTCGCTCTAATTGAAATTAAGAACGAGCAAAATATCTTCATTGATTGATTTCTAATTATTTTTTAGGTAAGTTGATAGACTTTTTTCACTGATCCAGTCAGCGAAGAGATATTCTTAAATAAATGATTTGGCATGTAGCCAAATCAAACCCCAGGAAATCAAATTTGAATGAGAGCTTTTGGATTTTTAAGCAAAGCCAAAAGATTTTATCAGTCAGCAAGAACTAAAAATAAATTGTCAACTTTTTTAATTGTGTTTGAGAAATTAGTAATCGTTTTCAATTGTTTTTTATTTAATTAAATGTAGGGAATAACCTTTTTTAAATAGATTTTAATGTTTAATTTTCTTTTCAATTATATCCAGAGAGAAAAAAAAACTTTTTTTTTCTTTTTTTTCTTTTTTTTTTTTTTTCCTATATTCATAAAAGGAAGTGTTAGAATGAAATTGAATGAGAATTCTTCGCATTCCAGTGTTTTGAAATTAAAAGTTTTACAAATATATATATATATATATAAAAGAATTATGATTTGAAAAAGTTGTTACTGTAGTAACAAAAGATGCAGTGAAGTTTTTTTATTTTATTTCAGTCCTTTTTCTTATTCTTTCGAAACCTCAATTGAAATACGAACTTAGATGGAGAAAAAAAACTGTAATTGTAATTACTTGGAAATTTATAATTTTTTTAGTTAGTTTTCCTGAAAAATATGAAAAAAATTAAGATTTTTGCATTTTGGCATTTTTATTTCTTTTTTTACAATTTTTTGTGATAATAATTAAAATATTTCTCTCTAATTTAAAACAAGAATGATCAATATATTTTCATTGATTAATTGATTACTAATTTTTTTCCAAATAATTTCCAACTAATTGCAATTCAAGCTTCTAATAACTCCCTCAACGATTCTAATTGAAGATACTTTTGAAAGTTAAGTGTGTAGATATCACAAAATTGTTGTGTATAAAGATGTCACAACCACTGAGGGAAAAGAAATAACCTGGAAAAAAAGACTGGAAAACAAAGTCCAAAGATTAGATGAAAGAAATGAAGTAACATTCATCGTGCCATGGGCAAAGCTACGCGGGTACTGCTTATTCTTATTTAAAAAAGTTACTTAAAATTACGCGTTTAATATCCACAGTAAAGGAATTACTCTGAATGTAAATTAAGAGATTAATCCAACTTCTTCCATTCATTTTTGTATAATAGACAAATCGATTTCCTGATGTTCACGTTTGCTTGGATTTAAAATCTACTCAACAGCACCCTCTAGAGGAGCAGAAAATTTGACAAATAAGCATTTAGAACAACTCAAAAAGCATCGTTGCACTTCATGTAGGACATGTATCATTATTTGAGAGCTGCATTATTTTTTTATTACGAGAAATCTTAATTTTTACTGAAATGGTTTTTAACAGGTATAATTTTTACAGAAATAGTTTTTAAGATTTTCAAAATGACCGTCAAATGGCCTCTCTTAACATTTTGTTATAATATTGTTACAAACCTGCAATTCAGCTTCCCAGCATAGTTTGTTTCATCATCAGAAAGACTGTTTTAAAGTCATCGGTATTGGACGGAGTCCGGGTGTCGCGTCAGAGGTCCCAGAGCTTGGACACCATTTGGCGACTTGGCGATGAATTTGGTGACTTTGGCGCCAAAATATATTATACCCGAAACATCGAGAATTTTCCCGATCCGTTCAGTAGGAACCGAGATACGCCTCGAACGTTCCTGATTGGTTGAGAGACTTCTAGCCCCGCCTCCTGAGACCTATAAAAGGAGTCTGCAGCTGCCAGAGTGGAGTAGTGGGAATCGACGTAGTAGTAGTATTTGGAATCGACGGAGCGGAGTAATCGGAATCGACGGTGAAGAACTGGTTTTCCAGGGATTAGTAGAGCAGCGACGGAGTCAAGCTAGTGCTGAACTAAGCTGTGCTCTACTATTAGCAGTAGAGTCTGGTTGTATGCTGCACGTCTTGGCTGAAGATAATCGCCTTCTATGCTGTATATAGTTGTCGTTTTTGTGCTGTCCTGTGTGTCTTCGTGTAAATAAACGTCGTTTTTTCTTTTTCTACTGCTGATTGGGCGTTCTTCACATCATATAACTTCCACTATCCAAACGAACTCCGGTAAAATTCGTAACAATATTTATTATCCAAGCATATACGAGAGCTGTTTAAAAAGTATTCGATCTTGAATTTCCTGAATATGGTAATGATGCTAGAGTGGCGCCACTGTGCAAAGTGGAAGAAGGCACTTTAATGCGCATGCTTGAATTTCTTTTTCCGTATTCGAGTGCATCAGTAGCTGTCTGCTAGCTGCTGAGTAAGGATGCTGTAATAAGCGTTTGTCGAATTTTTGATTTCTCTCAAGATGATTGACCGATTTGAGCAAGGGCACTGCATCAAATTTTGTCAAAGCAAAATGATTCGTAAGAATCAGCAAGGGCTTGATGAGGCTATGGGGGAGGGGGTGTAACACAAGTGAAGGAGTGGATTAACAGATTCAAAAAATGGCCGCACATTGGTGGACATGATCACGAATAGGCATCGAAAGGACGAAAGAGTATTATCAGCAAGTTATACGCCACGCCCGATGGTTTTAAAAGAAATTCTATTACTCGATTCTTTCTTTTATACGCCGATAGCCAAATGCGTAATTGAAATGAGACGATAACAAATATATTTCAAAAAACAAAAGTCCGAAACAAAAACAAAAAATCCGTGAAGCTTGGACTGAAATATTGTAAGAGGATTTAAATTTTAATCATACCCATAATACACTTAACTTTTTTTTATGAAATAAAAGAAATATTTTCCTTTAAATATTTACTGCACTGCAAGTACATTTTCGTGCTATTTTCAGCATCTCTTGCACTTGTTTTTTTTAATCTTATATTGTTTTTTGATAAAAGAAATAAACTTTTTAATGCCATAATCTTACCTTGGTACCTCATATTTTAAATCGTGTAATCTTTTGTATAAAACCATATTTTTACTTTCTTCAAAATATAGAGAAAGTATTATAATCGTCAAAAAAATTAGAACTCGAAATTTTAAAAAATCTACCTGAGTTTCAAAAACATGCTTTTTTTTTTTTTTCTAAGTCCGTTTGTGTTTCAGTGACAAAGATAACTCAAAAACGCTTTGAGCTAGATGGAAAAAATTTAATATTTGGTCTTTACACCAACTCTGTAGATTTCTATCAGATTTTGAGCAAATACCGTTCAGAAAAAGTTTGTCTGTCCGACTATTCGAATATAGGTTAAAGCGATAACTACAAAACGAAGAGAGCTAGATAAATAATTTTGAGCCAAATCGAATAAACAATTGACCGTCTGTCGGTCTGCACTATCGGAAACATGTACGCCATGATTTAAATATATCAAATTCAGCATGTGATTTTGTGACTAAAGTGTAGTTCATTGTTTCGATTGGTTGTAAACAATGCGTTTAAAACCCAAATTCGATATTTGGACATGTTTAACCGCATGCGAAGAATTAATCGCCAAAACAGTCGTCAAGATCACACAATAGATTCATTGAAAATGCTGTTTTGACACCAAAGGTTAATATTTCATAATTATTGTATGTCATTACCGTGCAAGGCGTTCTCTGGGTCTAATAAGCGTTTCGTTTTCAACGTTGGAATTCTAATTCTCTAATACCTTTATTAAAGAGTATGCGAGAAAGTTACGGGGTTACCACTTCCGCTCTTTACATCTAAAAAAACTTTATCATTATTGCCTAATTTTTAGTTTTAAATATAATTTAAAATTGAAAATTGCATTTATTATAGGATCCTGTAACCAATTTTTCATATTACAACTCCATTAATAATTATTCTTAGCTTATATCTTAGCCTTATAAATTATATTCTTAATTTCTAAAAGTATACTTTCTAATTTTATGACTTTTGCAATATTCATAATATATTACTTTAATAATGTGATCTAATCAGTAGCAGGTGAATGTTTTTATTCTTTTTTTTATCATGTGTGAACATGATATTGTTTTGGCTTGAGATTTTTGAAGTGATTTGAAGGCAACAAACTGTTGAAACCTCAAAATGCGTAGGCAACAAATTGGCGATTTATCCCTTTTTGTATTTATTTATTTTATTTTTTGTCAGAACGGCTTAGTTGCTTTTGGACAAATGATCCAATATCTAAATAATCGGTTAGTTTTCAGTTAGGAGAAATTCAGAACGATTAATGAATAATATCAAAGTTTCCGGAAATAGAAACTATTCAAAATTTCAGAATTCAAGACCATTGGAGCGTAAATGAAAAATCGATTACAATATACTTGTTAACAAAAGAAAGAAAGAAACAATCGAAATGAAAAGCAAGTAAAATTATTGGAATTTAGATTTCTTTCTTCTTAAGAATAGAATGCAGCGGAACAATTATGCTTAGTTTTTAGAATTTAATTTTCATTTGCATCTTTTATTATGATCATTTATTCATAATGCATTATACACGCTATTGGAAAAATAGAGGAAATTTTTTGAAGAGTATTTCTTAATTTTAACGACTTATTACACCAACTTCTCTTGGAATAATATATATTTTTATAATAAAGATGAATATGTGGTTGTTTATGCATGTGTACGTATTTGGGCTCTACAAACTATATCGTTTGACCAGATCTACCAAATTTAGCACATATATAATTTGAAGAACGCGAATGTGTACCTCTGAGCTGTTTCTTTGAAATTTTAATAAGAAGTTTCATGGAAAATTAAACAAAATGTTGGTGTTTTGCGCGACAGCTTCCTAAAATATTACAGTGCAAAATTGATATGTACATTTATCTTAAAATTCAAATAATTATATTTTCACTGATGAAATATTTTTTCTAATAATGTAAATGTATTTTTTCTATATTGAATCAATTTTTTTAAAAGAATCTTTTAAGCATATTTTCCAACAAGAATCGTAAGAATTCTGAGCGTATATAAAATGCATTACGAACAAATAATATGAAAGAATTCTGATAGAAGACTAAAGATTGATGATAAAAGTCACTGTTAAAAACTGCAGACATATTTTCTATTTTATTTTACATTCCGAATTATTATCGATATTAATACAAAAAAAATACCGAAACATGAAAAACAGTAGAATGAAACTCCTGTCCTTAAGACAAATTATTGGAGAAGCGGATTTCAGGAACGCAAGTAATGTTTTTATTTAAACTGAGAAGAGTCTATAAATGATTTAAATTTATAATACCATGGAGATACATTTTATTTACGTAAAGAAAAAAAAATGTAAAATTTTATTTTTTTTAAGTTAGAAGTTAGGCTCCATTGTTGAAATGTATCCAGTTTTTACAAATGTTTGAGAAGTTTTCAAAAAAGAAAAAAAATGTGTAAGGGATGCATTGTAAAATGAACAAAACTGCGTAAGATGTTCAGGTACTAAAATTTGAAACTTAAAAATATCTTGCTAAAGAAGTAATTAAGACCACGTTAAAAAAATATTTAATTAAAAAAATTTAGGTATCATTAAGCCTAGTAAATCAGCTGGTGGCCAAAGACATCTAGTTTATAAATAAGATGGTTTATTCAAAAAATTTAACAATCCATAAGGATGAAATTTGGTGCATGGTCTTTATATAAAAAAAAAAATGAAGATTGATAGATTTCTGTCTGTCACCCAATCTTCTAAGAGATTTTTGTCCGTCTGTCAGCGTGTAATGTGAACACAATAGCTAAAGAAACGTAAAGAATTAAAAAGATGAAATTTAGTATATAGATATTCCTAAAATAGGACTCATGTACAAAATGTTGTACCAAAGTCATTAAAAAATTGCCATCTTACTGGGTGTGTTTATGATAATGACAACATATCCTGCAAACAAACATGTAAGAAACTTGAAATTCGGTATCATTAGACCAAATTTTAAGCTTGTATCTAATTTTAGAACCAAAGGTGAAAGATCGAAATACATATTAGAATCTCTTAGCTCCCAAAGTTTAAATATGTGATACTAGAAAAATATAGGAGAATGCTAAAGGAAAAACATTTCCATCGATATTTACATTGTATATGAGCACATCGTAATATTGCAAAACAGTGAAAATGCATAATCTATACTTATAATAAAGCTCAGTGTGTGTGCGTGTGTTGGCGCTCTACAGGCCAGACCATTCAACCTACAGCTACCACATTTGGCACGTGTATACCTTGGAGGCCGGGAAGGTGCACTTGGGGGTTATTTTTTCGAATTTTTAATTAGAATTTTATTTATTTAAAAATTTAGCAAAATTTTGGCGTGTTTCTGCTATAACTTCCGAAAATATTACCGCATAAAAAAGACTTTTACATGAAGTTAAAGATCAAAAATTTATCTTTTAAAGGATACCAATGCTTTAATCTTAAATTAAATTTCTATTTTTAATGCATTTTTAGATATATATTTTAATTATATTTTCCAACAATTTTTTTTCGTACAAAATAAAAATAAAATTTAAGCTGCACGAGCACGTTTCGCATTCATGGGAAAAAATTAGCTTTTTTCAAAGTGTTGCCATCACATTGATTAAAACTCCAATTAAAAATAAATTAAATCTTTTTGGAAATGAAATCTGCAAAAACATAATTTTCGGCACGTGTCTGTAGGAAATGAAACAAATATGAAATATTATTTTTTCTAAAATAAATTCAAGAAAAATTATTTTATGATCTTTTACACTCTCTATGTTATTAATCCAATAAATCAGTTTTATTTTAAGGCAAGTTTTGTTTAATATGAACAGGATATCCATTTAAATCAGGGCCACACAGCTAATTTGTAAACCTTTAATTAGACACAGATGTGCTAAAATGGTCTAAATGGAAAATGATTATATTTTATGTAACTTGATTCAATAAATGCTCTAATAAATAACGAATTTTCGATTTCACATAAAGCTTCTGCTGTGGAAATCACGAATAACAAATTTTTCTTGAAACACTAATATTTTAAATAAAGAGTTAATTTCCAATCAACTAAATCAATCACTTAAACTGACTGATTTATGAAAATTTGAAAATCAATATTCAATTAAAAAAAGGATAATTTTAGATTTTCCATCGATCGTTTTAAACAAAATATGCCAATCAACGCGCAGGTTTCTCAAGATTAATTGGCCTAAGATTATGAAAATGTTGAGTTTTTCTAAATTTTTAACATTTAAAACTTCATAAATAAGTCTTAGTTGATCGTGGAAAATAGAAACATTCATTCATTTATTTAAAATTTGGTGTGTCCAGAATATTTCCCAGAATATGATACCTTACTGCATTAAATTTAGACTTCATAATTTTTGAAATATATTTATAGGCCGGTATTATTAGTGATTTCATTTCAATCCTTTTGAAAGCAAAAGTAAAAACTGAATTTTATGCTGAATCTGAGAAATTTTTGTTGAATTATTCTTTGAGATATTACATAAATTATGAAAAATATTTTGTAGTTCACATAAGACTTAAATACCGAGCGATTCTGTTTGCAATACTCATATTCAATAATAATAATAATAAATAAATAACAATAAATAAGATAAATAAAATAAAACGCTTGGTTTTATTAAAAAATATCTTTATATTAATTGCAATTTCATCATTTCCACTTCAATTTAAAGTAGAAGTTTTACCTTAAATGACAACAAATTAGCAAAATACATATATTAAATTGAAAGAAACGATCTAAACAACAGTATAAGTTTGGTATGACTATCAAAATTTGAAGATTAAAAATGTTTTGTTTGAGAATCTATTAAGAGACCAGTTACTTAAAATATTTAATTGAAAATTTTAGCGAGCAGTAATACTGGCGAACCGGCTGGTCGTCAAAGGCGCCTAGTAAATAATAAATCGATTCTATGCGACACCTGAAAATAAACGCCGATTCCAGGGTTTCTGCAATTGATTTGCATGATTGATTGCATGTGTATTTTTGAAATATTTTTTAACTTCCTGGACATTTTTGCTTATATTAGTAGCTTTTTCAGATTTATACTATTCAGCTACTTACACCACTATTTCTTTGGTCTCTTCAAAAATGTAAAAAAGTATAATGCACAAAATATAAAATATTTTTTGAAAACTTGAATGCCTTTCTCTACATATTAGTATTACGATCAGAAAGAGAAATTTATAGAATTTTAATGGACGTCAAGTCAATGGCACTCGACCCTACTGACTTTGGCGATAAAAATAAAACTTCAGGGAAAATTCAAGAAATATGACCTCTACCCGTGAACTCTTCTGAAAAATTCAACGTGACAGCATTTTCTGACTATAAAATCTATATGAGCCTTAGAAGTAGACTAATTGATCCTACATTGTAACATTGTTTGTAGAGCGAGGTTCTTTTAATAATCATGGTTTCATGGTTGTGTTTTCGTTATGGTCTTCGCAATTTCTGCAACAGTCATGAAGTAAAGCGTCATTGGATTGGATTCACTGTCGAAAACTACTAGACATTTTTTGCAACAATATCTTATTAATTTTTGTTGTTGTTATTTTTTAAATTTTAGATCAAAAACAAAATATTCTTCATTTTCTCATATTTCTATTAAAACTATGTACTTTTACAGGGCTTCACAAGATGAAATGAAAAATTCGCTATGACTGAAGGACCATTCCGGTAAGACCGAAACATAAGGTGAGCAACAAATTACCATTTTTTATTATCTTTTACATATTCCCATTTACAATGGCTATAGCCAGAAATGACCTTTTTGGCAGATGCAGGTAAATGGCGGCCATAAATGTTCAGCATGTTTCATTTATAAAAAAAAAGGAAATAATTATTACTAATCCATTTATTAATTCCTCAATAACAATAAAAATGTTATAACCATCCAGAAAATATGTAAATTGATGTTGGGTAAAATTTTTTGTACTGAAATAAGCAGCTTATTTTTATAATTAAACTAGCTGCCTCTCACGGCTCCCTCCTCTGATTAACCGGTTATATTGGTTGTGCACAGTTTAAATTAAATTTCTTATTCAAACTTGATATTCATGGTTCCTTCAAAAAGTCTATATACGAATGTATAATGCTGCTCCCCTGTAAGGAAGAAAGTTTTGCATATAATTCTAACGGATGCTGAATGGTCCAGAATTTGACGCAAACTTGGTGACTTTAGCGATGAAAATGAAGAACCCAGATTATTCGAGAATCTTGGTGGTAACCTCGTTAAGACACGAGTTTTAGCGCTTGTTCTAAACATTCGGTGCTTGCTAAGGGAATAATAAAATTCTGGGTAGTCGAATATAGAGAGAAGTCAGTCGAACTGAAGGAAATCTGTAGTCGATTGAATGTTGATCTCCTATGAGTGCTTCATGCTATTGTGTTTGTTTAGTAACTATTTGTTTCTTCAGTAGCGTTGATTTCACCGTTTTATGAATGGTTTGTCTGTTTTGTCATCTGTATTTCGGGTTTTCTTGTAAAATTAAGTATCGCTACTTATTATTGAACCTACTGAACTCTTTTATCGTACACACACTGAACGAATTTGGATTTTTCACATAACAATATATTTAAGCATCGTATCGGGACAAGCATGAAAGCTGCTTTATTTTATAACCTTGCACTCGTTCTATTTATTGTGTGTATAATTCGTAATGGAATCAAGTTCATTACATCATAGTTCCATTAAATCTTTAAAATCTGAGTAATATATTTTAAAATAAGTTGTATTTTTAAATAATATAGTTTTATTCTCTGATTTATTATATAAACTCCTCTCATAATTATCAAAATATTACTTCTTGAGTCTTGGACAATGGAAGAAAATCATGCAATCAGATACTTGATGAGAAATGAAATAACGATTTGAATTTCATTTTAAAAATGATATGCTTTGTATAAAAAAACATCTCGGCAAGCTGGAAATCGAAATAGATTTCTTTAAATCTAAATTATTGTTTCAAATTCCTTTCAGTACTTCGATAAAAACAATAAAATACTTATTACATTTTGAAGCAACCAAATATAATAATTTTTATGCTATCACACGGTTAAGTTTTTATGGAAAAATAAAATATAAAAATAATATA
>JAPMOR010111754.1:31141-104160 GCA_026543865.1 Argiope aurantia
CTATTAACTTACATAATTGATTTGAATTCACTATTTATCCCTCAAATGGTTGTACCATAAGAAACGCATGTTATCAAATTACTAATATCAGTGTAGGCTCCTCTCGCGTCCCACTGATGTCTTGTGTTGCTTGTCTAGTATGTCTATGCGTACAAGGAATCGCTTATTATTAGCAAAAAAAAAAAAAAAGTTGCATTCTGTTTAGTGATGTTCCTGGCACTAGACTTGCTCAGTAGTGCTTGGTATTGATCTATTCTATTAATTTCGCTTCTGAAATGTATTCATCAACAGTCAAGAAAATAACAGGACAGTCTCATTTTTGAGTCCTATATTTTTGCTTCAGAATGATTTGCTAGCAAATAAATTTATGTTCGTAATGAAAATGCGCGCCGATGTTGTTTAGAAGAATGATTTGAGTTAGCAAGACATAGCAATAACAGAAAAAGGGAATTTTTCAGCTGCTAATAATTTATTTTTCTAAAGATTAAACAAGTAATATATAAAAAAAATTTTAAAGTCAATTTCTACTTAGGTCAACAGAATTTTTTTTTCATTTTAGTTACTTTTTATTAAATAATTACAATTAATATAAATATGTATATACATATGATGGAATTACAATAGTAAGTAGCAAAATAGACGTTGGCGACAAACTTGGCGACCATTAGGTAACATGGCGATGGATTCGGCGACCAAATAGAAATTACTGGACAAATTTAATTAATTACTTAATATTTGAAAAAAAATATATTAACATCAAGTGTCATCCACTACAAGTTTAAAAAAATGCATTTGAACTTGAGTGGATGAATAAAAAGTATTTTATTAACGATTGAAAATTTGAACACGGTATATATAAAGAGAGAGTGTGAGCTAATAGTAGGAATTGAAAAATAAGTCTTTGATGAGGTGTCAAGTCAATGTATTTTTGAATTATCGGGTTTACGTGTTTTTGAAAGTACAAACCGACAGATAGTCAAATCCTGATTAGATTTGGCTCAAACTTTGATAAGTGTCTATTCTCTAAATGTTAAACCTGTATACAGAATTTTATCTATTTAGTTCTCTCGATTTAATTTATATTCAGGCAGCTGGTCTTCCTCTGAACAGATTTTTCTCAAAGTTTGATATATATCTATTTTAATCTAGATTTTATTTGGTGTAAAAAGATCACATGCCAAATTTTAACCGTCCAGCCCAAAGTATTTTTGAGTTATCCATATACAGACAGTCAGACGGAAAGATATTTTCTGTGTTCGAATTCAGAGAAGTTAAAAACTCGGAAATTCGTAAAAATCTCGAGTTTGAATTTTTTGACGATTACCATACTCTCTATATTACGTATATATGAGAAAATAAAAATTGCTAATAAACGATAAGATTCTTTACTTTTCGAATATTTAACTTCTGCACCTAATCAGAAGATGTTGTCAGGCTTGAATAATGAGTCTTCAGCCACTTAAGAAAGCACAAATTGTAATATTTCAATCATACGCAAAATTTTACAGTTGAACTTTTTCGCTGGAAACTAGAAACTAATTTCTTTCATTGACGCAATTGCTGCAGTAAGAGATATTTATTATAGAATATCTCTTAATGCAGTCATTGAATGACTTGATTTCTGACTAGGAAAGGGCCTAGCGCTCCTGAGCTGAGAAAATCTGTAAAAAATATTTAAAATATGTTATTTATCTATTTTCTAAATGAATTAATTTGCAAAATCTACAAATTATGTGAATATTATGAAAATATTAGAATAAAACTAACATTTTGTTAAGTATACCACATTAATTCACTTTACATTCAAGTAACATTAATTCAATTAGTTAAAATATTAGAATAAAATTAATACTTTTCCTAGTGCATTTGTTCTGGTTTAGATCTGCTTCATTACGTTCATTTAGTTATTACAGCATTTAAATAATGGAACGAATGCTTAGATATGTTTGCGTACAAACATGGATGACGTGAAGCCGTATTAAGTAAATATAAAAATATACATTTTTGCAAAGCTTTTAAAGTGGAATAAAAAAAAACCTAAGAGAAATCATTAAAGTATGGATTAAATTTAAAATGTATATGTTTATATACATTGTGTATACTGTGTAATCATTTTGTAAACTGTAATCTAAATTTAGTGTTTTAGATAGCCTAAATATGCGTAAGATAAGGTCTTAAAATGTCTAAAACAGACACTTCTTCACTTCAAATATAATGCCTGAAATTTTGGATGCTCTTATACTTTGCTGAAATATAAAAAAAGAAGAGTTTCTGAGAGTATATTAAAAAATAATCAAAACCAGAATATTCTTAATTTTGAAATCCCCCCCCAATAACATTTATCCATTTAAGGTGCAATTCTCGAAAGGCCGAGTGTAATGTTTCCCTCCCTTCTTATTTATTCATAACAAGTATGCTGTTTCAAATAAATTTTTGCGTAAAATTTTGAAGTGTCTGCTTTTAACAACATATTTAAACGCAGATAAAAATATGGAACACTAAAGGGAGTTTAAAATCATTTACACTTAAAAGCCTTTATATATTACAAATGCATAAATTTTTGCTAGTAACTTATGTTTGCAAATTCCTAAACATCCCCTAATTTTTTTCACTTTTGCAGGAAATAACTGAGGTCCCCTACATTATTGAATTAGGAACTGTCATGGCAATGGATTATTTTTTAAAGCAAATAAATCCTGCGAATACCAAGCCCTTAATAATTTGTCTCGAGAGGGATGAAGTTACAATTGGAAGAAGCAGCGTTGTTTCTTTAACTGGTTTCAATAAAGTCTCTAGGAAACATGCCTCTTTCATGAATAAAAATGGTCGTTGGTTTGTTCGAGACTTGGGAAGTCTAAACAAACTTTACGTGAACTTCAAAGAAGTAAATGCAGAATGGATACCTTTAGAAATTGGGGACATAGTCGGGTTTGGTACACCATCGTATATTGAAGATGGTGGTTTGGTGTGCGTATTTGCAGCTAAAAATCGTATAAAACAAGAGATATTTGATGAAATAGAGAGTCCTAACTGTGATGCAAAAAATAGTGAAAAAGTTCAGAATGTGTCTAAGGTGAAAGATGCTAATTTATTCACCATAAAGCAAGAATTGTCATCTAATCAGTATGGAGGTTGCCAACAAGTAATGACAAGTTCTAAGCCAGAATGTACTTTACAAACAGATGTATCGTCTGTATCAGCAAGCACAGGAAACAATGTTGCAAACATCCCTAAAATAAACTCTAGAAATACTGTTGAGCCAAGTAACAAAATAGCGCCTCAAAGTAAGTACGAGTCTTATTCAAAAGAATCAAAACCAATAATTAAAACTGAGCCAAATGGAACTGATGATAATGAATTGCTGAGTGTTAAAGATACTTCATTTAACAAACATTTACCAATAAATTTAAAAACGGATGTCAAAGATATGAGTGTATGCGATAATTTTGAGACTACCCCGACTTGCGAAGCCAAATTGTCCTTGAAAAATAACGCCGAGGACACAAAACAAATGTTAGGCAAAAATGTACCTTCTGAATTAAAGAAGGCAAATACGCCTATAAACGAATGGCATAAAGAAGGCGATGAACAAAACGGCAAAAATGATTTAATTCCCGATGAAAACATTTTTAAAAGTTCTGGCAACTTACAAGATATGAAAATTTTAAGTTGTCACAAAACTAGAGATATCAAATATCTTTACAGTCAGATGAAACATTGCAGTGTAAGATTAGTAAGATGCGATTCTAAATATTTCCGATGGCCCCCCGAAATAAATTTTAATAAAATTTTTGCATGTGTGGAGAAGCATCAAAATTTTTCTGAACATAGCATCCCCCAAACAATGCAAGATGCAAAGGAAATAGAAGGGAATAACACGGAAACAAGGCAAGAACAAAACTCTGAATATCATCAAAGCCGTAAGAAGTTCAAAGAATGTATTAGAGAAGTCAAAAGCAGTATAAACGTTGCATTAAAATTGAAAGTCACTAAGAATAGAATTATGAGTTCCAGCTCAGAGTCGTCAGGTGATGAAAGCGAGTCCGAGAAAAAAGATGCTAAGATATCAAAAGATACCACGTCAGATAACAGAATGAAAACGAAATCTAAAAATCCAACTGAAATAAAGAAAAGTCGAGATACTTCTTGTAGTAAAAACAGATCATTGCATGAAACTTTTGAAGCACATAAAGTTCCTGAAAAAAGAAAGCAATGCTTCTTTGAAAGTCCTTCTACAAAAAGGGCAAAGCATACTAAAAAATGTGAAAATCCATCTCGTTTAAATGATTCTGAACACTTAAGTTTATGCAATTCTGCAAACGCTTCAAGTAGGAAAGCAGATTATAGAAATATGAAAATTTCACGCAATTCAAGAGATGAGTCTTCTTTTTATGTCCCAAGAAATTTCTATTATTCAAAATATTGGACACCAGAATACAACGAATTCGAAACCGGTGAAATTCGGGAGAGTTTGAAACCAGATGTGTTTTTCAAAACTAAACAAACTGCTGGAAGAACATTATTGACGAACCCTAAACCGATGGAATACCGACCCAGAAGAATGAGGGGCAGAGAAGAATGGTTTAAAGAACGATGTTCATATTCAAGTCGGCACAGTGACCAAAACGAAAGAATATCAGAGAAGGGTAATGAAGGAACATCATATTCTTCAAAGAATTCTTCAAAATCATCCTCGGGTGAGGGATTTGCTTCATCAAAAGAACATCCTTCGATTGTTAATCAAAAATTTTCAGCAGAACTATCTTCACGCCAAACTTTTGCTTCATCAAAAGGAAATACTTCAATTGCTAGCCAAAAAAATCCAACAGAACTGTTTCCAAGTGAAATATTTATCGCATCTAGGGGAAATACTTCAACTATTAGTCGAAGAAATAGTATCGAAGAATTTTCAAGCGAAGCATCTGAAGCATCAAATGAAATATCCTCGATAGTTTCTCAACGAAATACTGTAGAATTGATTTCAAATCAATCATTTGGTTCATCAGAAGAAAACTCTTGTATGGCGAGTCTAAAACAATCATTGCAGCATAAGCCTGAAAATACTTCCCTGATAAATTCAGCTGCAGTAATGATGCAAAATAATACTGCTTCAAGTAAGAACACTTCTTTATCAATTCCAAGAAGGCGATTTTTAGTTGAAATACAGACAAACGCTGATGAAATGTCGAAAAATGAAGCGCTAGTAGCAAAAGAAACCATCCCTCAGTGCTCGGAGAAACAAGATTGCAATTCTACTCTTATTGCGAGGTCAATAAAAAATATCAACAATTCTACATTTCCGACAGTTGAAGCAACGAGGACTGAAGAGGAAAATCAAATAAGTATGAATAATACTATAGCTTCCATTAGTTCAAATCCCAGAATTGTATCTCTTCCGGCATCTACTTCCACTTTTTCATTTGAAGTTAAAAATCAAATGAATTGTAAGGAACGAGAAGCCACCACAGAAAATGAAATTTCGACATCCGAAGTCTCGGACATATCTGAAATACGATCGAAGTTAGAGAAAATTATTGAGAAAACAAGAAATACGCAATTTTTACCAAAAGAAATATTTTCTAAAACTGATAAAATGTCGAATGATAGGAAAGTGGCAGTAGTTTCTCCAGTTAACCACGATAATTTGCAGCCAAGCAACTTAAACCAACCTGATACTGTTTCTTCACCATATTTGAATACGTCAATTAAGGAAAAAATAACTAATAGAGTTCATTCAACTTACATTTTAAGTCCTGTTAAACCAAACTCTAAGCCAATTTTGTCGAATTCCGAATTCACAAGCGCTGAGGAAGCAAAGGGTTCCGCTTCAGAAACGAAGACTCGTTCCCGATATTTGATAAAAAGTATTGTCTACTGGAATCCAAAATGGTTGGAAGAGCAAGCGACAAACAAGAAACCTCCACCCGTGGTATCAAAAGGCGGTTCAGTTTTGCCACTAAGATTTTCATCCTATGATTCTTACATTAAATCTTTTAATCCAATGATTTCTTTAGAGATCTGGGAATCTCTTTTCAGAGAATCAAAACCACTTTGGTTGAAAAAAGAAGTTAGGAATTCATTTTACTTTTTAGTTAGATCAAATAACGTACAGCATAGTCTCATAGAGCTCCAGTGTGAATCCATTGTAAATGAGAATTTTTCATTTCTTCCTAGTGAAGGAAATATTATTCTTTTGGGTATCAGCAATATAGAGAATGGATTAGAAAACAGTATGTTTGGTTATATACATTGGCATAAAGTTGAAAGGGCGCTCGAAAAAGAAAAGATGACAGAATGGCAGATAGTGCCTAAAGAATGGCAAGAGAATGCGAAACTTTGGACTTTCAGCATGTTTATTAAAAAGAGCAAGAAAGATTTTCAATTTGGAACAGTTAGTGTCGCATATGGAATTTTAAATATAAGAAACAAACTGCAATTGGCAGATGCATTAATTGGGTTTAAAGATTCTCCAATCCAAAACGACATTCTTAGACCTACAAAAGAAATGTTCTCGTTTTGTAAATCCATTTCCAGAATACCTCGACCGCTGCTAATCCAGACTGTAAGTGAGGAAATAAAAAAGGAGAATCCTCATAGTAAATTGATTTTGATAAATGCTCCAGCTGGAACCGGCAAAACCGGTGCAATCATTGGTATTGTGGAAAAGCTTCTTTTCAATAGTGCATATAAGATAAAGCTCCTTTTGTGCGCTTCATCAGATATGACAATCGATGAAATTGGTTTGAGATTGGTTGAATTAAATGAAAGATGCAGCTGGAGACGCAATTCTATCAAATTTATTAGACTCGGACAATCTGAAAATATCCCTGCTAAACTTCAAATACACACTCTCGAAAAGAAGATATTAAAAATGTTTAAAGAACAAAATAAGAAGGAATTCCAAGAAAGAGAAAAAGAGCTGAAAGTTTTAGAGGATAAAATAAATGACGTATTATTTAAAGAGCAATTAAAAACCAATAACAGATATAGATTCAGAAAAAGTAATGACGAGGCTCTAAAATGTTTGATGAATCAACTCCAATCTCTTAAAGAAAAAAATCCTTATAAGAATCTGGATCCTGTTATTCACGCAGCGTATGAAAGTGCTATCCTCGGTGATTCGGATGTGATTCTTGCAACCTTAAACACTTGTATGCATCCTCTAATGAGAAAATTCTTCAAATCTTTCAAGGGCGAATCACATGCTTGCTGCATAATAGACGAAATATCACAGTGCACAGAGCTAGAAGTTCTTCAATGCCTTCATCCAGAAATCAATAGACTTGTTTTAGTAGGCGACCTTCAGCAATTACAGCCACCGGTTGCCTCAAAGTATGCAATCAAATGGGGCTTCAGGCGATCTATGATGGAAAGAATCTTGAAGTTGTTTAGTGTACAATTTTCTTGTCCTCCACCATTGTCTTTGGCCGAGCAACATAGAATGCAATCGCAGATTTGCCATTTTCCATCAAAATACTTCTACAAGGACCAGTTACTCACAGCAGCAGATGTCGATGAAAAATATCGATACTCGCCTCTTAAGCCATTCGTTGTTTATGATATCTTAGAAAAAGAAATATTAAATCCTCCAACTAACATCGAAGACAATGAACCATTCTTAATTGCCAATATTTGCGCTCAACTTCTGCAAGCAGTACCGGCAGCTACTATTGGTGTGATTGTGGCTCATGAAGATCTGGCTGCTTTATATAGAATTCCGTTATCTTTAGGGAATACAGCATTAAAGGAGATTGAGATTAATACTGTAGAAAATTACCAAGGAATAGAAAGAGATATAATCCTAATTTCTTGTATCAACCCGTCTCTTTTTGCAGAGGACGAGAACTTTCTGTCTTGTGAAAAGAAGATGAATGTGGCCATTACAAGAGCAAGACAGTCCTTGGTTATCTGCGGCCATGTTTCGTCTATGAGGCACTTTAAACATTGGGATGCTTTAATCAGTGATGCCCAACTACGTAAAAGTTTCATAAGTGTATCTTCATTAAGACAGATTCCATTTGTTATTATGAAAACTATCTGCAGAATGAGTTAAAACAGAGGCCACTTCAGCGAGTGGTATATGTATTAAAATATTTTTTTTGTTTACTTTTTATTTTTATTGGGAAAAATTATTTTTTGAAAAAATATTTAACACATCATAATAAAACTATAGAGTTCCCAATACTATCGTAGTAACAATTCTAAATTTTAGGATGACTACTTGTAAAATTAAGTAATTCTTTGTTTCTAATTATCAGCATATTTCTGCAATTTTCATATATGTTTTGTAAATATACCGTCGCTATATTAAATTGAAATAAATTATTTTTTGTTGCAGCACATTTTTTTATTGTATCCTTGTAACTCATCTTTCTGATTCATTAGCTGTAAGTTGAAATATCGCACGTTTCTTCTACTACTCAAACAAATAAGAATTACTTCAAACTTGTTACCAATTCTACATAATGAAACTTTTAGCTGAAAAAATGTATTATTTTACTAATCACGTTGGCAATCATCTGTTCAGGATATTAACGGTTGCTAAAATTTTCAATTACATATTTTATCAAAATTGAACTAAATAGTTTCTTCAGCAAAACTTTTAAACTCCAAATTCTGATAAATTTTAAATTTAAATTATTTTAGAAATTTTGCACCATTCTGTTCATTTTACCATACATTTTTCTTATTTTTGTCTGCTCCCCTAATATTCGCGAAAAATGGATACACTCTGTTATTTCTAGCTTTTTAGCAATGTAGCCTACTTTCTAACCTAAAGTGATCTAATTTAGGTTATCAGTTTAAATCTTGCACCGAATTAAGTAAATGTATCGTGTGCTTTTCTGAAATCTGCTTTGATAATAATGATTTGTGTTGCGAACCGAAGTTGGATGTCTCTATTTTGAACGTTTCATTATTTCTTGTATTAATATCAATAACAACTCGGATGGAAAAATAAAAACAAAATATCTGCAAATTCAATAATGACTTTTATCTATAACTTTGCAGTTCCTCCAGAATTCTTCTTTTTGTATTATTGTTGGTGATACGTTTAATATTCATTTAGAATTTTTACATATTTTTCTATTCTAATAAGGCAATATGCTTAAATTATTTCTTGATTAAAAATATAAAAATTTATCAAGCCAAATTATATTATTTATCAAATTATACAGCCAAAACTCAATAAAAATTAAAAAAGGTTTTTTTTTTTAATTTTTAAAATAATTTTTTCATTATTTTTATACTGTATCGTGTAATCTGTTATCGCGGGAAATCTAAAAAAAAAAAAAAAATAGCTTAAATTTTTTTTTTATCAAAATCTCTCAATATATTCATATACAAAATGCTTGTGTAAGTGGCACAGAAATCGCTCTTATTATTTATTTTGGAATGGCAACAATCAAATATAAACGCATCGATATGCGAACGTTTCATGCTGCTTCATTCAGAGTTTTTACAGCTACATTTAATTCAATACTTCTCCAATTAAATGAAATTATTATAATTTAAATGCTGTTTAACATGTGAAAACAGTTCATTCAGTCAAAATAGACGTTAAACAGAAAGTTTAAACGAGAACGAAAATAAGTTTAACTATTACTAGGTGGATATTCGCTATTACTTACCTTAGAAATAGATGACTATGCAAAATTATTAATATCACAAAATAGGTTCTGTACTATCTTAAAACTAAAAAAACTGCATTTTTAATTATTTCATTTCCATAGAGTTTTTTCTTTACTTTTTAATAAATTCTTCAAGATTAATTTACAATGTTACGATGTTAATGTTATGAAATTCAAATTTATTCATCAAAATATTCAATCGCATGCTTTTGACGATGTTGAAATTAAAATTTTAAAAATTACTTTTCTTGGGCATTAATTCCGAAATAGGATTTTGACTTCCGCTTATATATCGTAATATATACACTTTAATTTATGGCCACAATAATTTGTAGCAGATTTATTCACTTAAATTTACATTTTTAAGTCATCTATCTACACTCATAATAAAGCTCAATGTGTGTGTGTGTGTTGGCGCTCTACAGGTCAGACCATTCAACCTACAGCTACCAAATTTGGCACGTGTATACCTTGGAGGCCGGGAATGTGCACTTGGGGGTTATTTTTTCGAATTTTTAATTCGAATTTCATTTATTTAAAAATTTAGCGAAATTTTGGCGTGTTTCTACTATAACTTCCGAAAATATTACCTCACAAAAAAGATTTTTACATCAAGTTAAAGATCAAAAATTTATCTTTTAAATGTTACCAATGTTTTAACCTTAAAATTAAATTTCTGTTTTTAATGAATTTTTAAATGAATATTTTAAATATATTTTTCAACAATTTTTTTTCATACAAAATAAAAATAAAATTTCAGCTGCTCGAACACGTTTCGTATTCATGGAAAAAAATTAGCTTTTTTCAAAGTGTTGCCATCACATTCATTAAAGCTCCAACTAAAAATAAATTAAATCTTTTTGGAAATAAAATCTGCAAAAATATAATTTTCGGTACGTGTCTGTAGGAAATGAAACAAATATGAAATATTATTTTTTCTAAAAAATAAATTCAAGAAAAATTATTTTATGATCTTTTACACTCTCTATATTATTAATCCAATAAATAAGTTTTATTTTAAGGCAAGTTTTGTTTAATATGAACTGGATATCCATTCAAATCATGACCACACAGCTAATTTGTAAACCGTTAGTAAGACACAGATCTGTTGCGACATAAATCGTAAATATTTTATTTAAAAGTAGCAAACGATTATTTTAATAATTATAAATTTTATTTTGTAAATAATTGTGAAATTCAGATTGGCAATAGTGATATTTTTGGAACTTTTAATTTGTTGTTTAAAAACGATGCTAGAATTTTGAATGAAAATAAGTTGATGTAAATTTGATAATATTATCTATAATGTAATAAGATTTAGTTTCATAATAAGTTTCTCTGCATTCTATTTTTTTTTTTTGACGCACAGATTTACGCACAGATTTGAACGCAACAGATTTACTAAAATGGTTTAAATAGAAAATGATTATATTTTATGTAACTTAATTCAATAAATGCTCTAATAAATAACAAATTTTTGATTTTACATAAAGCTTCTGCTGTGGAAATCACGAATAACAAAATGTTCTTGAAACACTAATATTTTAAATAAAAAGAGTTAATTTCCAATCAATTAAACCAATCACTTAAACTGACTGATTTATGAAAATTTGAATATCACTATTCAATAAAAAAAAAGGATAATTTGATTTTCCATCGATCGTTTCAATGAAAATACGCCAATCAGCGCGCAGTTTTCTCAAGATTAATTGGCCTAAGATCATGAAAACGTTGAGTTTTTCTAAATTTTTAACATTCAAAATTTCATAAATAAGTTTTAGTTGATTGTGGAAAATAGAAACATTCATTCATTTATTTAAAATTTGGTGTGTCCAGAATATTTCTCAGAATATGATACCTTACTGCATTAAATTTAGATTTCATAATTTTTGAAATATATTTATAGGCTGGAACAAAATATTATTATTGATTTCATTTCAATCCTTTTGAAAGCAAAACTAAAAACTGAATTTTATGCTAAATCTGAGAAATTTTTGTTGAATTATTCTTTGAGATATTACATAAATTATCAAAAATATTTTGTAGTTCACATAAGACTTAAATACCGAGATATTCTGTTTGCAATACTCATATTCAATAATAATAGTAATAAATAAATAGCAATAAAGATGATAAATAAAATAAAACGCTTGGTTTTATCAAAAAATATCTTTATATTAATTGCAATTTCATCATTTTCACTTTAAATTAAAGTTGACGTTTTACCGGAAATGACAACAAATTAGCAAAATATATAGAGTAAATTGAACGAAACGATCTAAACAACAGGATAAGTTTGGTATGACTATCAAAATTTGAAGATTAAAATTGTTTTGTTTGAAAATCTATTAAGAGACCAGTTACTTAAAATATTTAATTGAAAACTGTAGCGAGCGGTAATATTTGCGAACTGGCTGGTCGCCAAAGGCGGCTAGTAACAAATAAAATGAAATCTAAAATCATTTAACATATACGCATGCGCACAACTTGATTATAAGTTAAAATAAAAATTCAACGATTAAAAGAAAAGGATAAAAGAGCTAAATCAAAGAGAAGTTAAACTGTTACATGAATACAGTTAAGTAGTTGGGAATTAGTACTAAAATGCCTATTTTGAGAAATAGTTGTTTTTAAGTATAAGAAATTAAAATACAGCATTGTTTCAAGAATAATTATTGTAACAAAAAGAATCTGTTTTCTAATAGAATGAAATTGATTGTTTTTCAAAGCGAACTGGGCACATTTGCATGAAATTTGTAGCAATAAATCGGAAATTCATCATTTTTTGTTATTTTTAATCGCCAAATTTTTAAGTTCCCAATTTCCAATTATATTTTTTTGGTCTGATATGTATTATTTGCTGCATTTAATTTCTTCCCTGATTTTTCATTAAGGGAAGAAAATTGTTATAACATACATATTTTAATTATAAATATTGATACTGAAATAATGCGATATTCCGTTTGACATGCTGACTGCCATGATACCATATTAGAGTAACAGCAAAAATCCTCATTCAGTTGTACAATTTGATGCAAGTAGAAGAAGCCTATGTTAAGTTTATATCTTTTTGTTTTAAAATGCTGTTCGCCACGTGAAACGCCTGTGATTCACACCAGCTATCTAATTATACATTCTCTTCTCTAATACAATTAAAAGATGGCGAAGAAGTAAATATATTATGCATGTAAACTCGTTAATTCAAAAATGCATCAACTTAAATAAATGAATTTAATATAAAGTTTTGCCATCTAAAGCCTAGGTTTTTGTCAACATTTTGATTAAATTTGTCCACGAGTTGCCATTTGTTTATCTATTCTTTCGAATGCATGGGCCGCGGTGGCCTGGTGGCAAGGTCTAGGCTTTGGCACCGGAGGGTTTTAGGTTCGAGACCCGATTCCATCGAAGAACCGTCGTGTAAGGGGATCTGTTGCACGTTAAATCCGTCCTGACCAAACGTCCTCCCGCTGGTGTGGTGTGGTGTGGAGAGGGGGGTACCAGCTCAGGCGTCGTCCTCGTCATCTGACCGCGGTTCAAAATTACGAGGTTCGTCCCAAATTAGCCCTAGTGTTGCTTCAAACGGGACGTTAATATAACTAAACTCTTTCGAATGCATGTAAATGCGTTAACTCAAAATCGCATCAATTTAGATAAATGAATTTGGTTAATGCTAAGCATCTAAAGCTTTCATTTTTGACTAAATCTGTTCAAAAGTTGCCGTAAAAATGATTTCGATAAATGAAAAATCTGATATGTAGTTTATTTTAAACATTTTGAATTAAATCTGGCAAAATGTATCTGTCTGACGGAGTGCACATTCCCATCATGCAAATGGGATAACTAAAAAAAAAATTAGAAAAATGAAATTTGGTATGTGATCTTATTATTACAATTATACTTCTGTATTAAATTTTGACTTGAATCAATCGCAATAAAAGCGATCAAGATTCACTCTCATGTTTCTTCACTTTATTATATAAGACCAAATTATCATGTGCAGGACTCTAAAAACCAGCTAGCGTGGTCTCTAAAACCTTCTCTCACATTCTTTTATAAAAATGTTATCCCCTTTCTCCTGCTTTAAACTATTATTTATTGTACTAGACCTCGAATGCCTTCATAGTATTGGTGAATAATAGTTTTAAAATATAGAGCCTTCTTGTTTCCCGAATCTAGTGTGCGTTTTTTGGCGATTATTTCTTGGCGTGGGGTTAATACATAAATACCCGAAAATCAAATCTGTATTTTGGACAAGCCAAATTTGGCATAAAATTACAATTGTTGCCAAAAGATCACATACTAAATTTCATTATTTAAGTACATCGCGTTTTTTAATTATCGCCTTTACATGTATACGAAAGTACAGACAGACGGTCACCCCCTCGACGGACTTATTACAGAATTTTAAACGGATTTATAGTTTAGAAATTAAACGTGTAATAATGCTAATGAAAATAATAAAAAAGAAAGGGAATATAAACAATTGAAACTGTTTTTTCTGTTACTTTCTCAATCCACTTCAAACATTTGATTTATAATAAATTTTATATTTAAGACTAGATGAAGATATGCCCGTTCAGATGGGCAGTTATTTTGTAAACAATAGCCAAGATCTGATTAAATACCTATTCGCTTTGTTTCGGCTTCCGCCGTGCAATTTATTGTTAATCTTTGTTTGCTTGCAATGGGATTTTCTCTATTCATAAACTTTTAAATTAAAACTATTGATTAAAAACAAACCGAAAAATATGGTCTACTATAAAAAACAAACATCGAGGCCAAATATGAATTAAAAAATGCCCAAAGAAAGTAAATGAATAACTGATCTTGAAGTGAAAATGTAATGAATCAGCATAAAAGAGCCGACATTGGATTATTGGCCTTTGTTAAAATCTAGTGTAAAAATGTAAATAGAATGGAAAGTGAACAATCCCATAATTAATTTTAATTCATGCTTAGCTATATTTGCACTTAGATAAATCAGTCAATTTACGAATTATAAAACACATGGCTGCTTACCTTGTCGCCAACAGAAATTGTGATTTGCACTTTCGATAATGGTGCAGATCAAATGGACGGGATATTTTTCGTCCAACGTTACAGACAGCGGTGGATAATTATATATATTAATGCTTCGATTTAGTACCTTAAAACAGTAAACAACAGCTAAAAAAAAAAGGTTTCTAAAAGCAAATGTATGCTAATAATATGATATCTCCTATTCCATTTCATTACACAAGGTCAAAAGTTTGTAATCTTTTAATGACACCCCCCCCCCCCGCGAAAAAGAACAATCTGAGCATGAATAAGAGCTTTGGGCTCCATCCTTTAGTAACTTCATCATATGTACATAAGGTAAATTTGGGATTTGCACTTTCGAGTGATAGCACAGTGATATTACTTCAGAACACAATAACTGGAGCTATGTAAATAACAATTACAAACACAAAACTAGTAAGTAATACAATACAAAACAGTACACAACAAATAGTACAAATAACACAGAAAAGTCAACAGGAGGAGGATAGGATATGTCAATAGAATAAAGAGAGGAACTATAAATTAGTATGATGAAAGTTAACAATAATAAAATTAATTTTAAACAGTACTATGATTCATTAAGACAAACCGAAAAATGCAGTTAATATTATACTTTGGGAAAAAAAGGAAACAATAAAATACTTTTGTAAAGAAAAAGAAAATTCCTTTTTAACTCACTAACACACAGTCAAGAAACAAACATTTTTTTTTTTGGGGGGGGGAGCTGTATGAACAGACAATATGCATTCAAATCCTGCTTGTCTTCAGAAATTTGAAAATATTTCCTAAATTTAAGAGAATTTTCAGACTTTTATTAACATTTAGAAACTAAGTTGCTCTCATGTGAAGAAGGCTTTGCCAAATAAAAGTTATCTGTATGAATATAAATACAGACTAGCATTTCCTTTCCAGTACAGACACATGAATTATTAGAGATGAATAACCATGTTCAGTTAATAAATATGTTATGAAGGGTTAATAACTAAAGATCAGGGGAGCGTTTTTCAAGTCCACTACTCAATTTTAAAAAAAAGATACATTATAGGCAAACTAGTTTGGTATCCCAAATCTGGATGGCAAAAGTGAGTTTTCACCCAGAAAAGAAAAAAAAAAAAAAACTTTTTAAAAAGTTTTTTTTTTTTGTTAATTTTAATGATAGTCAAATATATTATTAGGATTCCTTAAAATTTGAAGTGATGAAAGGCAGTCATTTATGAAGGTTGTAATGTTTATGTTTGTTTTCTAAAATTCAGCAGACTGCAAAATGATTTGTGAAAAACTCATTCTTGACAATAGTGTTAGAAAATATGTACAGTTGGAGCTAAAGAAAGAAAGAGAGACGGGGGGGGGGAGAGAAACCTATTATCTTTAAGGTTGTATATGGAAATCACAATGTTGTCACCAGCCTTGTCTCCTCCATTGGTTAAAACTAAAATAGTTAAAGTCAGTATTAGAAAGAAAAATTGTTCCAAATTTACCAAAACTCTTAAACAAATTTGAATTTTTTATAAGCTATCAATGCAGATAAGTTCAGGGGGGCAAGGGGGAATTCTCTTGGAATTTTTAGTGTAAAAATGTTTATAGAATGATAAGCTTTGTTTATTTTAAAAAAATATCTTCTGGATAAAAAATTGTTTTTTCATCTATATTTTTTATAGTTTCCTATCTCAGATTTTCAACATTAAAAGAAACAATCTTTCATTAAAAGAATGGTAATGATTTTTTATATGAGGAAGGTATGTACACAATCAAACCATATGATTCTTCTAAAATAAGAAATAAAATATTTGCAGTGTAATTTAAATCGAAATTATAATGTTGTATAAACGGAAATAGAAAAATTGTTCATTTGAAAAATAGGAGATTGGTAATAGTGGATTTGGTATGGATGTTAGGTTTAAGCATAAAAGTTAATGCTGAGTATTTCTCAGATACAGAAAGCTTCAGATAATTATAAATTTTTCAAGTAATTCTTTTGCAGTTTTCCCTAGTTCAGCTCCAATATTGCTATTAAGAGTCAAGTGACTGGTTATGAGCAAAGATCTCAACATAAAATTGTTTATATCACAAATTTTGTTGAAATAAAAATTCCATTAAAATTAGCAATAACAGGTTTTCTTTTTTCAAGTCGATTGATATTTTTGATGGTTGCACATGATTTTACCTGTCATTACCCTAGAGCTATGATACCTTGTGGAGAAAAAAAATTAAAACTCTAAAAAATTACCAAACAGTTATAACACTACATTAATTCAAAGAAAAATAATAAGACACTGCATTGCAAAACTCAAAGAAAAATAATAATAAATTATGTCATATCCATGGATTCTATTAGAATAATAGCTTGCAATGTAGTTTTACAACAAAATTTCAAATAAATAAAAAAAAATTGCAAGAAAAAAAATTAAATGCAAAGTAAGGAAAGGTATTCATCTGCTGAAATATATAAATAACCAAAAAGGGTACAAAATTATTTGAAAAGTATTAATTCACGATTAAAATGCCATTATGTAGCATTGAAATAAATTACCCATGTAAAAAGCTTCAGCAAACTGGAATAAAAAATTGATTTGATTACTAGAAAAAGAAATAAAAGTATCAGAATAATCAAACACAATTTGGTAATGTTAAAATTACTATTATGGAAAGAATTTATTTATCAAATCCGAAAAAAAAATTAGAAATGACATCAAAAAACAGTTTAAAGCATTTAAGAAATATATTCATAACTTTTTTAAAAAAGAAATAAATCTATAAACTGAAATTTCTAAAGACAATTCTATCTAAGTGATACTTAAACAGAAAAATGATAAATAAATTACAGAAGCTTTTATATAAATAAACATATATGCATAAAAACAGAGTGCTCTTACTTTACATTTTAAAGTATTATTACAAAGAAATTTTTTGATTTTAGAAGTCAAAAACAAGAATACTTTTCATCCAACAAACAACCATACAAAATGTATACAATAAATACAAATTTAAAAATACAGAACAAAATAAATAATAGAACACAGAATAATGATAAAAAATAGCTTTCTTGTTTAAAATGTTAAATAAAAATTTCCAAAGGTTTCCTTTTTTTCTTGGATACATTTTTCACAATATCACTGGCAAATGTAGATTTTTTTTTTAATAAATAATCTACTCTATTCAATAAAGTGGTTCATCTCTTTCATGTAATTATTTTAAAACTGATCAAAATTTAAAAATGTATTCTTCCACAGGTAATATTCTTTTGTTCTATTCTGAAAATGATATAAAGTAATTTACTTATTAAAATCATTTAGTTTGAAATTAAAATAATAACAAAGCAAAATATAGAACAATAATAAAAAAATAGTTTTCTTGTTTAAAATGTAAAATAAAAATTTTCATTAGTTTATTTTATTTCATTTTTTTCTTCTTCTTGAATACATTTTCAGAACATTAATGGCAACTGTAGATTTTTTAAAACAAATAATCTACTTTACTCAATAAAGCGGTTTATCTTTTCCATGCAATTATTTTAAAACTGATCAAAATTAAAACCAGTTTATTTCTCCACAGGCAATATTCTTTTGTTCAATTCTGAAAATGATATAAAGCAATTTACTTGCTAAAATCATTTAGTTTGAAACTAAATTTTCATTTGTATTTTTTAAGTCACAGGAAATGATTAATATTTTATTTCTTTAGATCACAGGAAAAGTTATAGGAACATATAATTATTGATAACAAGTTACATCATAAGTTATATATAATTTAACATTATTATAATATAACATACAATTTTTACAATTGCATAGTTCATAAAACAAGATGGATATTTTTTTAAATGTTTCACATGTATAAAAATCTTCCTAATTTTTCATAGATTATATAAGAAAAATACCTACAAATTTTCTTTACAACTAGGATACAACATTAGAATGATTCAGTAACCGGAAACCTATATTATAAAATGGAAAAACTTCAAGAAAAGGAATCAGTTACTTACTATTAGATAAAGTGTCAAAGATAATTGTGCACACCAAAGTTCAGAATAAAATATTAAAATTTAATAATAATAATTATGGTTATAAATCATATCATATGACAGATAATTAGTTTTTTAACTGTTCAGGGATTTACTAACATTCATATTAATTTACCAAATACACATTATTATTTTTCATGTTTGAATGCATTTTGATGCAGCTTATTAATTTGAAAGATAAAATATTTTACTCATATTATACATTATAACATTTTGAATAAGTTCACTCAAATAAATAAAGTTTGTTTCAAATATTTTATAAAATTTACTTTCATAGAAAATTTTACATAAAATTGCAAAATCACAACTAAATTTATTTGCAGTATTTTATAAAATTAAATTTTGCAGACAATTTTTACAAGGGTGGCAAATTACTATTTATGTTAAAAAAATTTTAAAAAGTAGCATTAACATTTAAAAACTTATATTCTGACAACAAAAGTGTTTAGTCAAATACCATAATAACAGGAATGGGAAAATGCATTAAAATATGTAAATGTAAATAACATCTATGTTTCAACAATAATATCTGGTTTAATTTCCATTTCTTCAGGTTTCTCTTCATTTTCCATGGGATGTGTCTGTAGATGAGACTTCAGACTGTTGGAATGAGTAAAACTTTTATCACAAATTTGGCAAGCATAACGCTTAATTTTAGCATGAATCAGATAATGTCGTCTGAGATTATTTTTTTCACTAAAACTTCTCTGGCAGATATCACAAACATGGGGGCGTTCTTGTGTATGAGTAAGATAGTGTGATCTCAGTGAACTTTTATATGCATATTTTTTGTCACAAACAACACAGGCATAAGCCTTTTCTTCCATATGAGTAATATAATGAGCAGTGAGACTGTTTTTATGATGAAAACAACGACCACATTCAGTACATGTAAATGGTCTTTCATCAGTATGTAATCGGTAATGCATAACAAAATTTCTTTTGTCCAGAAAGGTTTTATCACAATAATCACAACTAAACATCTTGTCTCTAGTGTGTACTCGAAGATGTCTAATTAAATAGCGCTTTTGTGCAAATGTTTTGGGGCAATGTTCGCAATCGAATACCTTGGATCTATTATGAATCTCCATATGAAATTTTAGACTGTCTTTTCTTGCAAGAATTTTACCACATTCTTCACAAGAATAGTACTTACCTTCAGCATGTGTAGTAAGATGTGAATCAAGTCTACATTTCCGTCTAAACCCTTTGTTGCAAATATTACAAACAAACCGCTTTTCTGACCAGTCAGCCGGTGGTTTCTTTAGAGGAGAGTCTTCTCCTGATAGAGCATTTTTGATACTAATATCAGGGCCTGACTTATCTGTGGCTGTATTTTGGGTAGAATTAGGAACCGATTCTTCTAAGTTTATAACTTGGATGGGATTGTTGACCGATTTTTCTGTGTTTATCATTTCAACACATTCAGGAACCGATTCTTCTAAGTTTATGACTTGGATGGAATCGTTATTCGATTTCTCCATGTTTACTATCTCAACAGAATTAGGAATTGATTCTCCCATAGTGTCTTCTCCAAAGCTAGGAAATCAACAACACAAAAATTCACAATATTTACTAAAGCTATGCTGAATTAAAACATTTCATATCACAACAAACGCCAGCGCAACATGCCAATTCGCACACATAAACAAAACAAAATTAATTAATGGAGAAGAATTGTTTTCATTTCACTTCGAAAGAAATTTTCACCTAATATATACTACTGAAACATCATCTCTTTTATTTATTAATAACCTTTAAAATAATCAAATTATCTGATATTTCTATTAACTGCCAAGAATGTCATACAATAGGCTTTTAAAACTTAATATAAAAAGACTCTATTTTCTTTTCATGAGAATTGGATTGTTTTATAAAAATCATAGAAGTGAAATGAAAAAGCAATAGAACAGGAATTACTGATATTAGTTTCCATGGTAACCAAAGATTTTCGAATGAAGTAGCGTGATTAACAATTAAAAAGGTAATACTATTTTATTTCCTACTGCAATTGTAGTGAATTACGAAAAACTTTTTACCTTTCATAGAATGCCTTGTTGACTTCTTTAATAATAATTTATTTCCAGGTCTTTTTTAGAGTATAATTGAATAAAACTTCAGTGATAGTAAAAAAATTTATAAAATCTTCTATATATATATTTTTTTTAAAAAAAAGTGGATAAAACATGGATGTATGTTGTAAAATTTATGCTTATTGTATTATGTTTATTTTTTAAACTATTTGTTTATGAATGTTATGTTATTTGATCTGAGATTTTTTTGTTTTAAAAATTAAAGGTTAATGATATTCTCTTAATCAGTTTCAAAAGGTGATCAATTATGATTATTTAAAATATTCAGTTTTTACTGAACAAGATGTTCAAATGCTACAGGTTTATGCAATGAGTGAACCAATGTGCAATCTCATCCACATTAAAATTTCTGTAAATTACAAACCTCATCCTTACATTATATGATTAACATTACTATTAATTAAATTGCATATTATTCTAACTTTTATAATTATTCATATATTATAATTTTTAGGAGATTTTAAATTATATTATATTTATAAGCTGGTATGATATTTGTAAACTGTATCATGTCATATGTGTGATAGAAAAGGATTCAAAACACTATATATTTTATATTGTTGGGAAAAAAACTACCAAATTTGGTATGTTGTTACTTCTTGGTAGTAGGCATTCATTGCAAAAGAATTTTTCAAAATTTGTATTTAAAAAATTAATTATAATTTGAATGTTACTAATTAAAGGCTTTGAAGCATGTTATTGTGAAAATAATTTTTATACCTTATTTAAGCTCAAACAAATAACTTTCTCATTTATATTAATTATATTTTTCATCTTCAAATTTTCTATTATTTTAATAATTAAAAATATTTTTAGGTGTTTTTTATAATACTTTTCATTGTTTCAATTACTGCATTGTTTCAATTATATGTATTGCAAAGACATTAAATATATTTTTGTATGTGTATTCACACTTTTATATTTTTAAAGGAGTAAATTTTAATTATAAATTGAATATAGATAAATTGAAATTCAAAAAAAAATTACCATATTATAATGTTTTAAACTAGAAATTCAAATCTGAACCATATGAAATTGAATATTCTTGAAAATTTTGCTCATATAACTCACACAAATATTAACTATGGGTTCCCAGTAATTAATTTCTATTTTTTTGATGTGATAATAAAGTTATTCTATAAAAACTACTGTTAAGACAGTAAAGACTGAAGCCAAATGAAATAGTTCCTAAGGCAATAACTGTAAGTAGGCTAAATCTGAAAATATTAGCATGTAATTAAATCTCATTTAATTATATTATTAACAATGGTAATTTTAAAAAAATATAATATAAAATTATTATTTATCTGTAAATACCAAAACAGTGTGTGCATAAGAAATAGAGCAAAAAACTTTGATTCATTTGGGCATTACTAATTAATATATAGCCTGTTACTATTGAAATGTAACATTTTGTAAGTTGATTTGGTCTAAGATATAAGACTGATTGTCTAGTGCATTATTAAAGAAATTTGAACTTTTGTTAATGAAATTTTTTTCTGTTATTGATGAAGATTATTGGTACTTTTCCTTTATCAAGATCTTCATCAAAAATGTGTCAAATCTTGGCAATAATTTTCATCATAAAATCATCTTTGAAATAATTAAAGAATTCTTACATTCTTGATGTTTAGTGGCATCTGACTAATGTACATAAGAGTATTTAATTTATTTTTAAATTTTTCAGAAAATAGTCATGGATGGGCGACCACCAACTTCTGCTGGCAACAGACCAGGTTCGGGTCTGAGACCGATGTCTTCTGTTCGACAACCTAGCAATTTGGCTTTACCTAGCCGTTCTGGCATTCCTGGAACAGCAAGTCGGTTAATAACTGCATCTAGTAATCGACCTGGAACCCGAAGTGGTTTTGCTCAAGGTGTTGGTGTTTTGTCACATATAAATGTTGTAGACCGCCCAATGTCTCAGCAAGGTCTTGTCACCCCCAAAACTGGAGTTCGAACACCTCGTAGACAAGTACAAGATAAGTCCTATTTCATGGGATTACTTCGTAGTAAAGTTAATGAACTTACTGCAGAAATTGCACGCCTAACTAAGGAAACAGATTTGTTGACAAAAGAGCAATCTACATACCTCACATATGAGAAAAGAGCAGAAGCACAAGCATTAGAACTGAAAAATTTGCAGGGACAGTTGGCAGATTATAATTTGCTTGTTGATAAATTAAATACTGATGCAGAAATGTCTGATGTACAACAAGAATATAGAGATTTGAAAGTAAGAATTTATTTTTTAGAATTTCAAATTTAACTTTAAATTAGGTTAACAGACCCTCTTATTAAGCATATATTTGGTAAAAAATGTAACTTTTATATAAACTTAGAAACCACCAAATATCTGCCAAGAGCAGTGATTTTATGTCAGAAAATTGCATAGAATTTGTCAATTTTGTATCAAAAGGTTCTGATTTTTGGCATCATTTTTACTATTATCTGTCTAATATAAAATTTTAATTTATTTTCATATTTTACCTTTTAATATATAATATTTAAAATAATTAGTAAATTTTTAATTTTGAAACGTTTAAGATAATCCACTATAAAATTTTTTCTTTGTATCTCTTCTAACAACAAAAAACATGTGTTTACATTGTGCAGGCCAGTTTGCTTGATCCAAAGCTGTTTTTAGAGAAAATATGTATACCTTAAAGCAATTTTTTTTAAAAAAAAATTTTAATATTAATCAAGATTTTTCCATTTTTATACAGTAACTTATAAAAAATTTATCAAAAAATTTTTTTTAACTATACTTGTTTTTGATTTAGGGATTTTGTTTATGAATTTTGACAATTTTTAAAATTATTTTTTATATTACATTTCAAATTTTATTTCTATGTTGCAATGAAATATAAATGGTGAAAATCATATAATTTTTTGCCATTGTAAAAAGCAAAGAAATAAAGATTGTGCTTAATGTCTATGCAGTTATATTCAGGGTAAAAAAGTGAAGTTACAGTTCTATAAAAGTTTGAAATGAATAGCTACATTTTTTAAAGCATGATGATGATATAGATGTGATTCTATTAAGAAAGTTCATATACACAATAAATAGAACAAATGTAAGGCTATTAAAGTATTGTAGCTTTAATATATATAATAATTTGGAATTTATAAAAAAAATTTCAGGGAATTGTGGTTGTTAAAATTGAACATGAAAGATTTAATAGAAATTAAACATTGTCAAAATTCTGAGAAATCAGTTGTTCATCAAAGATGGTTAGTATAAAATGATTACATATTAAATTTTTTTCACAATTTCAGAAAGCAGCTTCAATGCCAATTTCATATAATCGTTTTAGATGTGCGATAAAAGTGAATGAACTGTTTAGAGTTATTACTCTGTCCCATTCATATGAATATATTGTATAACATTAACTATCTTTCGAGATATATTGTTTTCAAATTCTTAATTTATATCTTTATTGAGCATTTAAATCTTTTCTAGAATTTTTATATTCAACAAATTCTGTGTAAATAAAGGCAATAACTTAAAAATAAAAGCATCTTATCCCATTTCATATGTCTTCATTTTCTCTGTTATTATTTCTTATAATTCTTGATTTTCTTGGAAGTTGTTTCACTAGTTATTTAGTTATTGTTTTTTTTCCCCATCCTTTTTTAGGCCCAAAATGAAAATGAAACTGTTGTCATTGACAGTTTATTTGAACAGAGACAGGAGCGAGAAGCTCAATTAGCTCAGCTTGAAGCAGAGATTACACAAGAACGTTATGTTGCAGAAAACCTGACATCTACAATGTCTCCTGAGTTAAGACAGCAGTGAGTGCTTTATATTTTCCAACAAGGGATGTTACATAAGTATTTCTATGAATATGAAAGCAAAAAATATAACTTCAAATTAATTTTTAACTAATTTATTGTATAAATTTCAATTTATTTTTAGTCAAGTGAAAGATAGATTTTTAAAAAATTAATGTCCGAATAATAATAATAGAAATTTTGGTAGTTGTGGATATGTAAAGCCTTGGTTTTCTTGACAATTTTCAGAGACTGCTTCACCAAGTTTCATATGGATAACTATCTTAAAAATATTTCTCATTTTCTTGATGATAAAACCCAGGGTCTGTAAATATTCACAAGCACTGAAAATTTTTCCATTCAACTATGCTACAAAAAGATATTTTTATTTGTATAGTAATTTTGTGAAGAAAATACACATACTTTGATAATTTTATTTCAGATGGAAAGGAATAGAATTGATTATTCTACTTCTTTCACAGAAGAATAGACACATTATGATATATGTGTGTGTGTGTGCATGCGCATGCGCGTGTGTGCGTGTGCGTGTGTGTGTGTGTAATGATATTTTAACTGTAATTTCAATTTATTTCATTTTCAAGATTTTCTCTTAATTTAGCCCATAGTAACTTTATTCTAAAATATTCTATTTCGTGATCCAATTCCACTGCCGCTACTTAATTAATTCAAGAAAAGCAGAATCAGCTAAAATAACTTTCCCACACTCCGCATGAAGAGGCAAAATACCGCTGATGAGGCAAATTCTTTTTTAAAATCTCCCAGTGTTTCCCCTGCTTTCTCCACGCTTGTAACGAAAATTCCTATCGAAATCTCGTAATATATTACCGCTATGAAGAAATGTTTTTCCTATCAAAATCATAGGTTATATAAGACCAGGGATAAAATGTCCAAGAGCTTTTTCCTCATTCTTTTTCTGTGTCGTTCTGTGTACTCATCGCTTGTACATATGCCTGCTACTTAAAAATGAAATAAAACGACGTCATGAAATAGCAAGTCTCTTCACTGTCTTCAAACTGCATTCTGCTTCACAACAAATAATGTTATATATATATATATATATATATATATATATATATAAACTTTCAATTTTTATTAATTAAAATAAGTAAAATTTACTAAATATTTATCCATATTTGAAATGCAGTTTTAGTTTTTAAACTTTTAAATGTGTGAATGTAATATTGAGAATAGCCTTCAGTTAATTATTCTTCCAAAATTATTGTAAAAACTTACATATTGGTATTGTAGTTTTTTGCCTTTGAAAAATATGTATGCTTACAGAAACTTAATTTAAAAGTATGTTTAGAAAAATTATTTTTATAAAAATAAACATAGGCAAAACCGTAATTAAGGAACTTTTTACTTATTTGCAGTAGTATGCTGAATACTTTCTTGCATTTCAAAGATCATGATTGACTTAATTATTCTTTATTAAAATCAATTTTTTCCACTTTGTATTTGTATTTTTAATCTTTTAATTCAATTGAATTAATTAATAAATAGACATCTGAATTTAATTTCCATTTTTAAAAATAAAGAATAATAATGATTTAAATATATGGTTTTAAATTTGTTAGATTTTTGTTATAAAAAATTTTATTTTGAAGTATTTAATTGTAACATTATTAACTGACAAAAATGGATTACATATTAATGTATAATGAAACATTAATATTAAACTATAAGCAATAATATTTAATAAATATTAAATCAAATTCTTTATGACATAAAAATCAAAATTTAAAGGGGTTTTTTTTACTCATCTTATAATTACTTGATATACATTTTCAAAATATTGCAACATTTAATGCATTATTGTAATCAATTATTATTTCCTTTGACTTCGTAGATTGCAAGTTTTGAATGTAATTTTCAGGAGTGCAATATGTTTATAGCACTTTATTATTCAGTAACATGCATTTATAACATATTTTTGAATAATAAATTAATTCTAAATAGCAACTAATTCTAAATAGCATTATTCTGTTATTTAGAATTAGTTGTGATAATTATTTTTATTTCCAAATAAGAATAATTAAATTGAAAAGTTTGTGTGTTTTTCAGATATAATGAACTGAAAAAAACAGACAATAATCTTCAGAGAGCTCTGGAAAAACTCCAACAAGATTTGGATTTGCTTATGACTCAAAAAATGTCTTTGGAAGAAGAACTTTCGATGTCACAGGTTTAACTATTTTCTTTTATAATAAAAATTGAAGCAATTAAACACTTTCATAATTTATTTGTGTTATTCATATCTAGTCTTTGTTCATAGTCTGATTCAAAAATACATATGTCATTTCTGAGTTATGATTTTGGTACAGAAGAGTTACAAATTTAAGATATAATGTTGCCAAACATTTGCAATGTGCACCAACCTTATTCATAGTTAATCTATTGGAATCAAACATCCTCCTGCTGGTGTAACATGGAAGTGTTGATATACGATGCCATTTCGTATGACAATTTTGTCCAGTTGTGGACTAGTCAGGTTTCCAGCTTGACCAATAACAAAGAGGTCCCTTACACATGAGACAATGTGGGACTCCCAAAAATGTGTGTGAGAAAAAGAAAGAATTGTGCTTAATCAAGTTTCCAACCCTGTTTTTAACCAAATAAACAAAATGGCAAGTAGTTTCATCTGACACAAAATATCTGCTGTGCAAGGCTAGGAATACCACAAGCACTCAGTTTTCTATCAAATTTTGCTATAATTGCTCAAAGCTAATTCTTATACCATTTCAAAATTTAGAAAAAATTCTCTTTTATGAAAAATTATCATTAATTGTCTTCTTTGCATCATTTTCTTCCAGTATTGAAAACCAAGAAAGAAGGAATCTACTTTTTATTTGCACCACCCAGTTTGAAATCTCATAGCATATTAGAAAAATTATAGACAATATACCAAACAATTTTTAAAATTTGTTGAAACCTAATTTTTTCAAATTTATTGATAATATTTATAGAATAATATAAAATTTAATTAGTACTGCAAATGGCATTTCATGGGCAAATAAACCATATGTTTTGAATCATTTATAATATTTTCATTAAATTGGAATGATAGGACTAAAGTTAAATTAATTGGTTCTATGTATGGAAACATAGATTTTAACTAATAAAAATTTTTAAGTTTCATTAATTATTTTGGAACCTCCAAAAGTAAAACCCTTCTTCATGCTTCATAACTTATGTTATCAATGTTTGAGTGAAATCTATGCATCTATTTGCAGTTCTAGTGTTTGCAAACATTTGTGAGTTTTATTTATATACAATAACATTTTATGTATAATCGCAAAAATTATATTAGACCTTTTTGTTTCATTGTATTTTTTTTTTTTGAAAATTTCATCTGTTTTTTTATAAAAACTGAATGGTAGCAGATTCAGATGTGAACCCATAACCCAAAACCACTTGCTATAATTCAAAATGCTTGTCCAAAATTACTAAGAAATGGGATGTCAATTTCAGTGAAATAAATTAAATTGATGAAAAAAAAAGCATGAGAAAAATTATTTATTTCAATTACTATATAAATGTTCACAAACATGTTGCCTTCTGATAAAAAAAATTAATTTGCCTGGAGTAATCAATTATAAAATTTGTGAATCAAATTATTATTATTATTATTATTATTTGGAAAGCTAACTACTTTATTTGCTGAAGTTTTTACATTTGATTCTTTTTTGTGTTCTTAGAATATGATTTCTATTTTTTCTTGAATTAGGATGCAAAGCAAAAGTTCCTGTAATTAATTAACGATTTGCATGAATACATATAATTTTTAAAACATTTCTTGAACTGAAATTTTGATGTTACATTGATGTCATAAATAAATGCCATTACATCTTTTAAATTGCTTAATATTAATTGCTTTTTTTCTTTTTCATTTTTATGATATTTTCCCCTATAAGCTATGTATGTCTATATAAAAAAATCACTACAATATGTATTTTATTTAAGAAAATATAAAAAAAGGTGATAACAAAGAAGCATTTTATAAATGTTTCTTGTATATTTTTGATAATTACATTTTTTTAAACCACACATTAATTAGAAAACAGGATAAATGTATGGTGTGACCATAGGGAGCTCAAATTATAAAATTAGAGTGATTGTAAAGTTATAATTTTAATTTGACTGTAAATTTTAATTTTTGCAAAATAGATATCTAAAATTGTAAATTTATTTTTTCTTCACTTGCTATTATTAGTGAAATTAGAGACAGTATAATTACAAGTTCTAACCGGAAAATTACTATTTTTTTATTTCCTGTCATTTTGCCACCTTTTAAATTAACGAGAGATGACACATTAAAGGTTTAGCAAATTTTTGGAGTAACAGTATTTAACTGCTTCCTGACTATTAATGAAACAATGTCAGTTTCAAAAAATATCTGCTTATAGGAAGTATTTCATTTATTATTTAAATTAATTTTAATTTATCCATTTACATTTGTATTGGTAAATACTTTCGTAAATATATTATTTAGCTATATACATCACAAATGTAAAACATGCCAACCAGTAAACATTACTATATGTTCAAACTTTTTACAAAAAGTTTTGTATTTTAATATTTTAAATTTTTCAGGAACACAGTAATAGCAAAGCATGATATTTGATAATGTCCGATTATTAGTCATTTTGCATGGATGTACCATTTTTCCCATCAGTGGCAGTTGATATTTTAGCTCCAATATTGATGATTTAATATTTACCATACTACTACTGCTATTTTAGCTATATTTTTTTAATCAGTTGCTTTAAAGATTTAAAGAAGAAAATTCTTTTAAATTAGGAATGAATTTTACAAAAGTTTGCTAAAAAGATTTGGAGATGCACCAAAATTGACATATGAAATAATTTCCAAATTTGCAATTACTTGTCCCCAAAATATTGCTTAAAATAGATAAAATGGTATCAAGATGCTAAGTATTACAAAGAAGGCATTAACTTCACTGATGCCCTTTGAATTTAAATTTTTTTTGGGGGGGTTGTATATGAGTGTGTGAATATATATATATATATAAACATGATTTGCAGGATTTTAATTATTTTTATTCTTTATAATTTCAAGGAAATAGCTCAGCTTTTAGCTTTTGTCAAGATTTCTTTCTTTAAACCATGCCAGAATCATGGTGCAAAATATTGATCACAAAAGCAAAGGTGGAAAAGAGCGACTGTGATAAAATATTTTGAGCTTATGTAGTAAATGAAAACAATTTGGTGACATAGCTTTTAATTAAGTGATAAAAAGAATAGGCCACACAAGTCTGAAGTCACAGCAAAGCTGAGTTTGAATGATTAGAAATCATTTTTAGATAATAAATTAATGAGAAATTGTTACATACATACATATATGTAGACATGTATGTTAGAGAAATAGCTTATATATGCATGAAATAAACCTTCTTTGTTATTGATTATTTTGGACTTACATAAAATTAGATTTAATTTGATCCATACCTAGTATCTGAAAAATTCTATGTTAAATTAACTTTAAATTGAATTACTTTCATGTTGGAACTATATTTCAATTTGTTTTCCATTATAGGTATATAGATTGCTTTCTCATATCTTGCATACACAGTCTGTTGCTGTTATGAATTGTGTGTTCCTCCAGTCTTGTCATTTAATATTTGAAAAGCATATACTTTGTGAATTTTACATTAATTATTTTATTTATTTTTCTTTTCTTAAATTTTGTTTAGATTAAACAAGAAGCTTCTAATCTGTATAATAAACTAAGAGAAGTAGAAGAGAAACGAGATGCTCTCATATTAGAAGAAAAATCCAAGGGAACTCCGGCACAAGAACGTGAAAGCCTAGTGCAACAAGTAATTTCTCTTTATTTTACAGTTTTTTTTTTCTTTTTCTCTCTTCATACCAAAGTAGTTCTTCAACACTGCAACAGCTAAAATTGGTTTCAGTACTAATGTAGTTAATAAGGTATTGTATGTGTATTACATTAGTAGCTAATGAATTATTATACTTTTCAAAACTATGTCAAGTAACACAAATTTTGGTTTTATTTTAATTTTTAAACTTTCTTTAAACAAAATAAAAAATTTAAATGAATTTAAAAATTTATTTTTTGGGAACTTTAATTTGCTGATCTCTTTTATTATAACTAAAAATATTTTTGGAAGTTATTAATTTTATATATTGTTTGTTATATATCAATGCATTATGAGAGTTAATTTATTGTTATTTGATATTTAATTTTATTTCTCATTCTTTCAGTGAATCAAATTTTATCTTAGTTCTGGTCTTCTGAAAACTACTTTAAATTAGTTTTTATTTTAATTCTATATGTTTAGTGTAATTATTTTCTATCATAGGATGTTAAAAATTACTTTTTAAAACTTGTTTTGATAAATTTTATATTTTAAAAATTCGTTTAACGTCCCTTTTCATAAAATTTCATTTTATTTCCTCAAAATCTCTTAAAATCTCAAATAAATTGTAGTATGTATTTTTATGTGTGTAGATTTTTTTTAAAAACATGGAAGAAAATCATATTTGTTACATGAATATCTTTGTAATTGCAATATTCTATTAAATTTGAGAAAAAAGTTTAGCACAAAGTTTTTTTTTTTTAAATGTGATGACAATGTCTATATTCTTACTTGTCAAAAATTATTCTATTTCTGTTTACTGTTTTATTTTTGTTCTATTTTTATTTATCAAACAAAATGAAACACTGATATTGTAAAATAAATTTGTTTTACTTTTAGGCTTATTTAAATTATCAATTTTATTTAGATTTATAAGCAAAGAATTAAACAAAAGAATGTGTGTGTATTTCTAAAATACAATACATGACACATCTTTTTTTAATTTTCATAGCTTATCTAATTTCCAAATTTGCCAAGGTAATTTTCATACACCTCTGATGTTGGTGTATGCATTATAAATAAAACTGTTGTAAATAATAGATGGAAAAAGAATATCCCTTTAAGTTTTTACTCATTTATTTGATAGAAAAAAAAACTGTTATCCTTATTTTGTTAGATAGTAAATACATGAAACTATTATTCAAAAATTAATGTTTTTTCTGCTCTCTGTTTATTAAGTCAGTTGCATTCAATAACAAAATTTCTTTAAGATATATCTCTTTTATCATTTAAGTTTTAAACTTTTGAGACTCTAAAAACTTGAATAAATAATTATATAATTTATAATGTTTATAATTTTTTTCTAGAACAAGTAAAAGAATTTCTTTAAAAAAGATTTAAGACTCAATTTGTAAATTTATAGGTGCCCGTAATTGTATTATTCAGAGTTATTTTTAGTTCCATTTAAGTGTCAGAATAATATTGAGCTTGTTATAAGGACTCAAAATGTCACAAAAAGAAGGAATCTCTAAAAAAGTTATACTTTTAAATATTTTATTTATTAATTTATCTGTGAACACTTACAGAAAATAAACCCCAGAGTATTGCATGGCAAAATAATTATATACAAAGTATACGCAAACGGGAAAAAAAATGCACTCACACACATATGAAATAAATGCACCAATAAATATTTACACTTCGCAAAATAATATAAACATCAAATAAGAAATTATGAGTAGAAAAGTTATAGATATTTCATCTTAAAAAAATTATTAGAATATTTATTAAAAAGTTTGTAAAAATTTGTATAAAGAAAAATTGTGAGTATATTTGACAGAATTTAATATAGATATTCTGAAATGGTATTCTACCTCCTAAAACATTAACCATCCTAATAAACGAATATAGTTGAGAAATTCAGATTAATCAATTATGTTAGAAAAATAGCATACAATGAATATCTATGAAACTTTAAACTATAAATATTATTTTATGTATATACATTGTAAATATATGCAATTGAATATATATGATTAGTGCTGATAAGAAAAAATGTTGTGGTATGTAAGTTGAAAAGTAATAGACAATGAACAGAATACTAAATAATAATAATGAAATATATGAATAATATTCACCACATCCATCTGGATATTTACATCATTCTTATGGACATTGTATACTTCTGCATAGCATTCTTTATGATTCGACTTAGCATTTCTTCTTCTTTTAAAGTAGTCATTTCAGCACCCAACAGGACAAACTATTTTATTAATAATGTATACTTCGGTAACATAAGAAGTATGTTGAGCTAATTTGGTCCTTGGAATGTTTATTAAAACTTTTTGAATGTCTTTATAAACCTAATCATAGGATCTATTGCTGACTACTTAACTGGGAGTTTAAATTTTGAGTTCATATTTGTATTGGCTGGGAATTTTCAGTTATGTTTATTACAATAACATAACATTTTTTCTATCAATAACATTTGAAACAAAGACTTTTTTTTTTGTCAATTCCAACTTTTATATCATGTTTGATACTATTCTGTCATTGATGAAGCCTCCACTACTCACTTGTGTCAATTTCTGTACATTTGAAAATGTATTTTGTGCACATATATTATATATGCATATTATGTAATGTATATTTTGTATTTAATTATTTATAATTGAATTATGATATCTTCATTTTTAGGTCAAAGAACACAACACTGAAATTACCAGCATAGAAAGGCAATCTTCAGAAATTCGAGAGCAGATCAGCCGAATAAAAACAGAATTAGAGCAAATTGACCTTGAGATTGAAGATCATCAAGGAGAAAGAGCAAGTAAATACAGAGAATTAAAGAAGAGAGAAGAGACAATGGATTCTTTTTTGTCGACATTTGATGAAAATCAAAGCACAGCTTTGGAGAAGAAAAATCTGCTTGAAAGTACCATTGTTGCATTACTGGAAAAGCTGAGCAGGAATATTGGTCATTTTCATCACATACCTACTCCTCAGGAGTTAGCTCTTCTTAAAGATGATTTGCAGTAAGCTTTTTTATTCCTCTTCATTATATCTAAAACATTTACTCATACTCAGTTTAATTTTTTATATCAAGAGTAATAGTGATCACATACCAAAACTTTAGGAAAAAACTATAGGATGCAATATAATTGCAATTACTTGTGAACATTATGCAGTTATGACACATTTCTGCTTTTATTGTATGACACATTTTTTGTATGTTGTGTTTTCGGAATCAAATGTTATCATTTTTGAGATCAATTAACTTTATATTAAAATTCTGATATATTTTAATATTGCAAGTACTTTTAGTATAAGTTTATTCCTTTATTGTTTAATTAATCATATTTATTTTAATTTTTGACGTTTATTTTTGATACAATTCAGTATTTTATGCAGACATATTTTTAAAGCTATTTATTGTAAAGCAAAAAGTGTATATACCTTTAAATTCATAATAATTTATGTTTCAATAAATCATCTCTCAGAATTATATATATTTTTGGCTTTTCACTGCTTTAGAAAATAATTACTAAATTCACTGTGTTTAGGAGCTATGGTGAGGCATTTTGGTAGGTAATTTGTGGCCTTATGCAGTGCAACACATTATGGGTCCTTTATTTACAAACTGTTCAATTTCATTGCATATTTCAACATATCTTTTATTTAATCAAAATATTAATTTAGGCTAATTTTTTTATTTTAGTAATTTTGTGAAAATTTATATGTTTTTATTTATTTATTAATTTATTTTGATTCATATATGTGTTGCATATGTATTCGTATGCAACTCACATATATATCATATATATTTCAACAGTTACTAGATGCTATTACTAACGAAAAGGTTAAGGAGGAATATCAGTATATTTAATAGTGTTAATATCATATATTTCTTAATATTTTATAATTTATAAAATTTATATTTTTAAAAATTTTTTATTAAGAAATTAAAAATTTTCAATATAACTTCAAAAGTAACATCTTTTAACATATCTACCTGAGGTCCTCAGCATCTGCCTTATTGAAATCTGTTATTTCTTGGAGTTGTGAGTATGTGAAAGAGATTGACTCTTTGGACATTGCTGTGTCTGTAATATTTTGTTAATAAATTAGATTGAATATGACGAGGAATAAATTTTTGTAGATAGTAGGATTTCACAATACATCCAGTATCAAAACAAAGTTAGTATGCATATTTACAAGTGTTGAAGATAAGCTACAAACATGAACAGAATGTATTGAATTTTAGTAAGCTGTTATTCAGATATTGAATCTAAGTGATACTATATCTAATATCTAAACTAATGATATTTTTCTGATCCTATGACTCCATGTGTATTTTTCTCTTTCATTATAATAAATAGTATTTCAAAGAAATTTTGACATCTACGTCATCATTGACCTTCCTTCCATTTTAATATGTTGTATTTAGTATTTATAGGCAGTCTATTAAAGATTTTATTTGCTCTAAAACAAAGGATGGAAATCAGTGTGTGTATGTAATAAATCCAATATTTCTAGATCTAAGAAAATAACAGTTCTTGAATTCCAGCTATTTCCTTGTACCAATACTGTTATATTCAATACTTCTACTGCATTTACTGTTATATTAAACTACTAGCCGCCTTTGGCGACCAGCCGGTTCGCCAATCTTAATGTTTGTTTAAATTTTAATAATTAAATATTTTAAGCAATTCCAACTTTAATAGATTCTTCATCAAAATATATTAAAACTTCAAATTTTGATAGTTATATAATTCACTCATAATATTATAAAAGCCTTCAGTCATAATGTAATATGTATCTCTCTAATTTTCTATTAGATCCCGTAGAATTTATACTTTAAATTAAAGTGGAAAGAATTAATCTGCAATTAATGTAATAATATTTTTTACTGAAACAAAACTTTTATAATATGATTACTGATAACCGAGTCACTGAGCGTTTAAACTTTATGGGCACTAAAGAATATCTTTCTTAATTTATGTAATATCTCAAGAATTTGTCAACAAAAGTCTCTCAGATTCATCATGAACAGATCAATTAATTCACAATGTTTAATTTTAAATGCATCAAACACTAAGAAAATAAAACGAATCTTTTAAAATAATCGGTCGAAAACAGGTTTAAAAAACTACTTAAAAACGATGTACTTAAAACTATAAGCATATACAAAAAATATATAATTAACATAAATACAATTTAATTACAAAATCATACATATAACCTAAAAATAATTTAAATCATCCGTTGATAATGGTTGTCAGGTCAACAATCAGAACATAATGCGCATGCGTGAATTTTCAACGCCAGTTACGGTAACGCAAATGCGTGAATTTTTCTACGCCAGTTGGGGTAACGCTATGCAGATTAGAAATTTTTAATTTCCTTAATTCTGTGTTATTTTAATTCAAAAGTACTTCAGAATGAATCTGAAAGATAGATTAATTAACAATGTTTAATTTTAAATGCATAAAACATTAAGAAAATAAACAGAATCGTTTGAAATAATCGGCAGAAAAATGTTAACCTTAGCCTCATTACTGTTGGGGAAAAAAAAAACTGAAGCCTTACTCATTTGGCGGTGGAGGAAAATTTAAGGTTTTTTTGGTGGGAAAGTTAGTTTTTAATTAATAATTAAAATTCTAATTAAAAATTCAAAAAAAAAGGGACCCCAGGTGCACATTCCTGACCTCTAAGGTATACATGTACCAAATTTGGTAGCTGTAGGTCAAATGACCTGGCCTGTAGAGCGCCAACACACACACATTGAGCTTTATTTATAATTATAGATATAGATATAGATTAAACTGTATATATTGAAATATTCAAAATTCCTACATTAGTTGTTTTTCTGTTCTAAATTATGCTTACTTAATTAAATATGAATACTTTTTATATCCATTATCTAATAGGAAAATATATTTATATCAAGTATTTAGCATTTTACCTCTCTTATGTTATGTGAAATAAAATGGAATGTGTTCACAATTTTGCAATTTTTTTTTTTCATTTTAAAAAAGTATGACAAATTTAAATTTCTGATAATAATACATTTAGTATACATAATGTGTAAAAGTTTAGTTATCTATAGTTTTTGTCTAAGACATAATTTTTATAGAATCGATTTTTTGAAGATGGACAGTATTTCCATTTGAGCACCTGAGTTTCATTTTTAAATTTTCTATTTTATGACATATTATATACATGTTTATTTATTAAAGATGTTATATGAAATTAGAATTACTGGAAATGTAATTATTTATTTTTATTATTAAACTCATTCAATGATGAAAATTAAAGTAAACATAAATAGAATACCTTCTTTGTTTATTGTATTAATTCCATTGTTTTAATGCTTAACTATAAACATTAATTTCTTTTTCTATAAATAAATGTAATGTTGCAAAAAGTTTTTTTAATAATATTGCTACTGATAGATTTTTCTTGATAGTTGAAATTCCTGCATTAAATATTCTTAAGACTTTTTTTTATTATACATTTAACCAAGTATGAATCAAATTTATATATTTTAATTATCTAATCTAATGAAAATTTCAATAATATGTTCGGTTTTCAGATTTAAAGAAGGAGAAATGGAAAAATCCAGAATGACTGTAATGACTTTAAGTAATGAACAAAAGAAACTTGCAATGGATCTTACTAAGGTAAAATGTTGCAAAATTACTTTCTCAAGTCAATTATAGAAATTTTTACCTAATAAAATTTATTTGCTTTGTATTGCCTGTAGATATATTTTATGTTTTCTGAAATGGGTTAATTAGAAACCAAATCATTTAATATTGCTTGTAAATTATTACAAGAATTTTTTTTGGTAACACATTACAATAAAACATTATTTTTGACAATATATTACAATAGTATATTATATTTTTTTTAAAAAATGGAAGGATTGTGGAAAATTATCAGTTATTTCAATATAAAAAGTAAGAAACATACTTGACTGAAAAATTTTTTAATATGTCAATGTACCTTTTTGTAAGTACTTGATTTGATTATAAAGTTGATAAGCATTCTTTTCAGATCTATACAATGATTTTGAATATTTCTTTTTAAATGAAATTTGTGTTTAATTATTTAACTATTTTTTTCTGTTCAATTACATGATATTTTCTATTTTAGGAACATACTATCTTTTTTTTATTAAACTTAAATTCTGCTGAATTCTCAGTATTAGATTAGGCTACAGCATTTATAAATGGCTTAGTACCTGTATAAAAATTTAAACTGATTATAAAATTCTATGTGTTACTATAATTCAGTGATTATCAGGGGTGAATATCAAATTTAAATTTTTCTTAAGTTTTGATTGTCTACTATTATAAAAAATAATCAAAATAATATTTTTATTTTCAGTTCTATATTTATGTTTATGAAGTGTATTTGGATATATATGGACACATTTCATTATAAAAGATTTATAATAGTGACAGTATTTCATTTTGAAAATACTGTACATTAATACATAACTTTAAGCCAGTTATATATAAAAGTAGACCTGTAATTTTCTTACATTATTGGCTTATCAAACATTGTCATGTATGTTCTTCCAGTTTAAAAAGATAGACTATTGCTCTTTATTTGTCTATTTCTCTTGATCTGCTATCTATGCAAGCAATATTTTTTTAGAATATGGTAATAAACTCTATTAGTTCAATATATTCTGTAATATTACTAGGATAATTTGTACCAATAGGCAACAATAATATCAGATATTTATTAAGCTCAGAGCATTATTAGAAAACATTAACATACCATTTATAATGTTTTATAATTTACAGCAATGAGAAACATTTAAGTAGTATTTTACTTGAAAAGATTTTCACCATTCATGAATTTTTACTATTGAAATTGAAACTTTTACTGCATTGATTTGAAATAACTTGTGATTATGGCCTACGTTCTTTAAAGTTTGACTTAACAAATAAGTAGGATAGGTAGTGATAATAATCAGAATGTTCAATGAATTAATAAGGTATTACTATTTTTAAATAATATTAAAAACTGAATATAATTTAACAATATCACCAGTCCTTGATTATTAGCTATAATGCTACTACCACTGGTTAAAATAAAAATCTCTCCTTTCCATTCTTATGCTTTGGACAGAAATAAGTAATCACAATTTTATTTTTAGAAAATACCATAAAAAAAACTTAATTTAGATATATTTCTCATAAGAATATTATAAATGGTATCAGAAAACATGGTTCTTTTGTAATTTGCTTAACTTTTAACATAGAATTCACTAATTATTGCTTATTAAGTCATGCATGTGATTAAAATTGCATTCAAATTTATTCATATAAAACTTTAATATATTTCCTGTATGTTTTAAGGGGGGGATATTATAGTTGCTTTTAGTATAATTTTGCTTTAAGAAAAGAGGAAATTAAAAGTAAAAGATAACAGTTAATATTTAGCTGCATTGTTAATGTTTTATTTATTTTTTATTTATTATGCATAACTGTACTTCCTCTTATAATGTTCACTAATATATTGTCAGTTTTAAAGGAAACCTTAATTTGTATATTTGTAGATCGAGCAGTTAGAGACAAAAATTCAGCAAGAATTAGAAACACTCCAGCAGAAAATTACAACAATGGAAAAGGAAATTGTGGTTTATTCTGATCTCGATTCCTTAAAAACTGCTGCAGAAGAAAAGAGAAATAAATTGATAGAGGAGGAAAAAATTTTAAGAAGGCAAAAAGATTGTACAAAGCAGGTAAAATTAGTTCTAAATTATTTATTTAGCACATTGAATAGTTTGATTTTTCAGCAAAAAGAATTTCCTGTTCAATCTTTGCATTTTTTATTTTCTTTTGATAAAAATGAGATATGAGAACAAATTGATAAAATTTTGGAATCAAGAACCAATCGAAATATTTTTGATTTTAAGTTTACATTCAAAATTGTAATTGAGTATGTGTAGTTTCAGGAAATTATCAAATGCATTTCATAAAAGCTTTTTTCCCTCTTAATGTCATCAGGAATATAAATCTATTCCTCTTTGATGTTCTTCATGTTTCAAATGAAAGAAATGCATTCATTCTACTTGTAAGAATTTGTAAAGATTCCTGATTAATAGCTCATAGTTGCATTCACACCATCTTACATCTTTCTTGTGTTTAATTTAAGTGCTGATACTTTTATTTTCAATCAAAATTATTGCCAATTCGTATTGAAATTATTGAAGTTCAATTGAAAATTATTGCCAGTTCAGTGTTGATCCATATATATATATATATATATATATATATATATATATATTTGTTTCAAGCTGATATAATCTCTTTTTTCTTTGACTACTCAAAATATAAGCATTGAACATAATATTTCAAGCCACATTTTAATCTATTCTGTTCACACTTTATATTATATTATAACTTATTGAAAGGATAGTTTCCATAGATTCATAATTTATAAAAATGCATAAGATGCTTGGACTTCATCTGTTTCAGTTCCTCCCCCCTCCCTCATTCTCTTGATAAAAAGTATGATAAATCTATAATTAGATACTATTTATATGATTCATTCATTTTATGGAAAAAAATTATCTTACCAATCAAAAATATTTTTTAATATGTCATAATATTCATATAAATAATTTTTATTGTTAGTATAGCTCACCAAGAAAAAGCGAACCTTTGCAGTCCATTGTATCACAAATTACTTATAACTGATAATTAATTCTGAAGAGAAAAAAAAAGAATTGCATGAGGATTTTTATATCATATTTTGCAAAAACACTTATACCTTGCAACTGGAGTTTCATTGTTGGTTCCCTTTTGCATGAATGTATCAATTAACTGTATATTGTAATTCATCTTGTTAAACACGAAGTTAGAATTTTAACTTTGTTTTTGTATAAGATATTTTTTCTCCTATAGTATTTAAATTTTTCCCTCTGCATTTTGAAAATAATTATATAAAAAATAATTGCAAATGTTGAAACATTGCAAATTATTTAAAATTGAAAACATTAAGATTATAAACATTGCAAACATTTTAGAATTGAAGCATTTTAAGATGTTTTTATTCGATTCAATCATTAAAAGCCAATTATAGATTTTAGATTTTTTTTTTTTTTCTGATAGAAAGAAAGCCAGAACTTTAACTTCCTGTAGTATGACATTTGCTATTTTTTTAATGACAAAGATTATTTTTTTATATAATTAAGCCTTTAGTAATATTTGAAAATCACAGTCATTTTGAAATTATTTGTGGTTTAAATTGTGACATGCATTCAAAATTTTATTATTACTTAATATAGATAAACGTATTTATGAATCACAATTGTATTAATGAAGGATTTGAAATATTTAAAAACATATATATAACCCTAATTTATACAATTGAGAGAAGTAAAAGAAAAATTCTTTAAAATAATTTAAGAAAAAAATGAGTTAATAAATATAATACTAAAAATTTTTATTAGAATATTTGATAATAAAATCTTATTAATATTATACCTAAGCATTGTAAGTGACATAAACTATAAAAAAACTTTTGAGGATGATAGAGTGTAATATATTTTTCTCTATACCTACTACTTGTATACAATGTAAAAGATCCATTTCTAATTGATGTGTAAATATAATATTGCATAAAACTAAAACTCAGTGGCACGACAGCCCATGTGGGCCAAGACCTACAGTTCCCATATCTGCTTTCTTGACCGTGGGCCCTGGGGTACTGGTCATATGTCCTGGTTAGGTGGTCAGTCTAACACAGAACCCCCAATTTTTAGTTCCATAGCATGCTTCATCCTCAGTTTATCGACCCACTGAAGGGATGAAAGACTGAGTCAACCTTGCCCAGCCCAAGAATCGAATCTGGAACCTGTGCATTGGGAGTGCGAAGTGCTACCACTATGATAATATTGCATGTTATTTTATTTTTTATAGAAAAGTAAGGGGAAAAAAATTTAAACTTTTAAAATTATTTGTAATTAAAAAAATTTCTAATTTCTAATTTTTTTCTTAGTAAAAATCGTGTCAAAAATTATTTATGTCATTTCTTTGTTTCAACTTTATTTACCTATTGAAACAAGAGTATTACTATGCAAAAGAGGCAAAAATGTTTTTGAGAAAGAAATTAAAGTGTGATTGTAATTAAATCTGCAACTCCAACATTCCCAGCTGTAAACACTTTTTTTTTTATTACTGATTAAGTGCATTCTGGTTTGAAAAACTGCAATTTCACTGCAATACGAACTAAAGAACCTTGCACTTGTTAAGTAACATCTCTGTTGGAAGAGAAATCAAAGCATAAAGTTTGTACAAAGCTTATGAAAATCCTTATATAGCAGAGGAAAATTGAGTAATAAATTATTTTTCTTTTTCATTTATAACACCTATTTCCATTAGAATGAATTTATATTTTGAAAAAACAAAAAAAAATTGAAAAGCACTGCTTATGAATAATTATTATTATTAAATTAATTTCTCATAATTTTAATCCTATGGCACAAAGTTTTATGAATGATTTATCTTATATGAAATATACTTTTCTATTTTACAAATTTATTATCAACCTATTCTATTGTATTGTAATAAGCTGTAATATAATATACATTATAAGTTGAGAAAATTTTTTAAGAATGGCAAAATATGGTTGAGGTTCAAGAAGAAGTGAATCTTTTCTATTATATGCAAATAGTAGATACAGAAAAAAATATATTACATTCTATTATCTTCAAAAGATTTTCATGGTTTATGTTATTACTTATAATGTATAAGCAATAATATTTTATTATTAAATATAATAAAAAAAATTTATTCACTTACTATTTCTTTATGTAAAATTCTTTTTTTATTTCCCTCAACTACATAAATTGGGATTATATTTTTAAAATATTTCAGGTTCTTCATTAGTAAAGTTGTGATTCATAAATATGTTTCTATGTGAATTAAACATGTCCATCTATTTTAATTTATAATGAAATTTCAAACACATATTACAACTTCAACCGCAAATGTGTTAAAAATGATTCTGTTGCCGAACATTAAGGGTTTAATTATTTATAAAAAATGACAAAAGTCATATTGCAGGAAACTAAAATGCAGACTTTCTTTTTATCTGAAAAATATCTAAAATTAATAATTAGCTTTCGATGATTGAATTAAATAAAAAAAAGTGATAACAAAGTGGAATATCTTTAATATTGTGTATAAACAATATAAAAATGAATGTTAAATTCTTATAATCATTGAAGTAGAATCACAAAGTATATGTTTTGTTGTGTTGAAGATAGAAAAAGACTGTTTGTTTCTTAAACAGAAACATTCATTTTTTTTCCCAAAAATTTTTTTAAACACTATCTTGTAAGTTGGGTTTTGTAAAACATCATGTGAAGTTACTTTCTTTTAAAATTTTCACTTCCTTTCTAATTCTTAAATAATGTATAATTATTTTATAGGTTGTTGGAGAATTAAATGTTGCTTATGAAACACTGAAGAACAAATTGAATGATAATGAAACTTACACACAACTCTGCAATCTGGAGCGCCGATGGCAACATTTAGAACAGAATAATTTCTCCATGCAAGAGTTTGTAGCTTCTAAAAGAGCACAAACAGATTATTCTAAAAGCAAAAGTTTTGCTAAAGAGACCCTGACCCTCTTGAATGAGATGTTGCAGGAACCCTTACTGCAACGATGATAATTTTGTTTGTTGTTCAATATTATCTATTTTATTAGGATATATATGTAATCGCACATGCAACGGCATTAATGTTAATTAGTTTAAGATTTCATGCTCCCACTTGCAGTAATATTTTATCAGTACTATACACTTACAAATTTTTTTATTGTGAGCCAGTTTTAATTTTTTGATAATTTTGGTTGCAATATAAAGAATGCATATACATCTGTAAAATACACATATTAATATAATAAGGAAACAATTTTAAAAACCACTTTTGAGCAACATAAATTATAATGCTTCATTTGATCAAAATTGCTAATTTGATAATCAATTTTTGCTTAAATTGATTCTGTAGTTAATTTTATAAAATGAAGCATTAGAATTTTAAGAAGTCTATTTTGCAAGAGATTGCAGTTGATTGGTTGATTTTAATATAATTTTCAGCATTAAATTGGAAATTCTTATATAATGGTTGTTGGTTCCCAGTTGCATTACTACTTTCATCTGGAATATGAATTATGCAATTGCACGAAATGTTAGAAAATCTTCAAAGATTTGAACTGCGAACTGAGATTAGAATTTTAGAAAAAATAATTGGGGAAATAGTTACTGAAAATGATAGTTCTAATGTTACCTTAGTAATATAAAATTAATTTGCAGAATGAGCATTTATTTATCATTTAAAACTAAGAGACGAGTTTATTAAAATTAAATTTAGCTATGAAACAAATTTGTATGTAATAAGATTTATCAAATTTTACCCTATTTTATATTTTTACAGATCTTATTTCCAATTAAATTAATGGCATCCCAATACAGTGTGGTCTTTTCATTAATAGATATATCACTGCATTTATGTATGTAATTTTATCTGCAAAATGTTTGGGTAGCCAAAAACAATTCTCTATGTGGAAAGAACAATATGTGATTAGTTATGAAAGTATTAACCTGTTAATAAGAATGGCAGCAATTTTTTTTAAAAATCCCTCTGTTTTATGCATTTGATCTATCGACAGCTGTTTTATGCTAAGTGCAATATAAACATGACTTATCTGACTAGAGCTAAGTAAGTTCTAACAAGAGAATTATTAATACTAGGATGACTAAAACTTTACTATACTTTAAATTTATATAATAAAATCATTATTAGTTATTATCATTATTAGTTATTTCCAATGAACCACAGATGCTCAAATTCCTGATTATAGTTTTGATGGGACATCCTATTACTGGAACTCTATTAATACTATCTTTAAGATGATCCTATCTCTAGTGATATCATTAAAAAAATATTGGGTGCTAGCAAGATACTTGTAATTTAGAGTACTTGTAGCTGCATACCTGTTGTAGCAGATTTAATTACCATTAAAGATACTGAATACTTGTTCAAAGGGTAATTGATCTGCTATCATCTACAAAATTTCTAATGTTTCTTATAATGTAAATAACAAATGTTACAAAAGAAAGTAATCTGTATTCATAAGTAACTTGGAAAGATTCTACAAAAATATTTTCTTTAATAGAATTGGATACTTTTAATATAGGCAGCCAAAATATTTTTAGATATAGAAAAATATTGATTAACTTTGAGCACAGAATCCGTCCCTTCATTTCTGTGTGCTCTATATAGTAGAAAAAGAAAATTAAGAATATTCTTGTTAAAAGTCCGCCCATTAATTTAATATTTGTCTCTTTACCTTATTTTAAATGCTCTTTTATGAGTTAAGATTTGTTACTTTTTAAACCGAGAAAAAATAAATGTATTTTTATATCAAATGGGAACTATTAACATTGTATGCATGTTATTTTTAATTTAAGATAAGAAATTGTGAAAATTATGGTTATATATAAAAATAACATTTAAATACTATTGAAATTAAAATATTCTCTCCTTTTTTTTACTTTGAAAATTTGCTTTCATTCCAAAAGAAAGAAAGAATAGGTTATTCACCATTTTTGGATTGAATTATTTTCCAGATGCATCTAACAAAATGTTTATTTCAAATAGAATTTTGTATTGTATTTTTTAAATGTAAATACAAGCTTTTCAAGGACATTGATGTAACATACAATATTGTACACTAATTTGACAAAGTTTTTGTTTATAATATTTCAGTTTTTATATAATATGTACTATTTGTTAATTGCATTTATATTATCTACAGATATAATGCATGGATTAAATGTTATCTATGTGTGCAGCATTATCATTTTGCTATTGTCATCAATAAGTATCCAAAATGCTTGATTCAGAATTGAGCTATAGTGGATATAATCTTCAAATTTCAAACTTTTATTTTTATTTTTATAAACCTCTGGCAACAGGCTGGAATTCATTTCATTTTATTGTCTGAAAATAGCTTCATTTTAGATAAGACTGGAATTTTAATTTTGTCAGTTTTCTAAAATGGCAAATGTAATTAAGTAAAAAAATATGTATTAAATATTTCTTACCACAAAAATATTTGAAATGTTGCGAAGTGATTTCGAAGGCAACTGTCTATCGGAAACAGGAGTTTTGAGTGATATAAAATGTTTTTAAAAAATCAAAACTATATCATAAAATATATCAAGTTCTAGAAGACCATCAATTTCATCTTATCAACATGACGATTAGATCAGAGAATTGGCACTCAGGTATTTTTATTTAACAATTAGAGGCATTATTGAAGTAATTCCTATTTGGAAAATGTTTTAAAACAATAAAAACTATAGGAGAAATAATGCACGGATAGGAAAACGGTAATGCATCTTTTCACAATGCCACCATCATTATTAATGAATTTTTGATTTAAAAAATTCATCAAATTCAGCTTTACGAGCTTCGTATTTATCTGATATGGCACCGTGTGGCTTTTTTTTTTTGACGCAGTTTAAAATATTTCTATTAATAAGATTTTAAAAATTTCACTATGAATTCTGAAGGAGTTTAATAAGAAACGATTTTAAATGATATTCTGATAATTGAAAATCAAAAACATTGATGCCTTGCCTTTGTATATCTTTTGTTATTAAGCTGTAAAAACTAGGTTTTTTTTTTTTTTTTCATTCTATATTTTATGTAGAGTCACAAGACAGATATCTATTAAAAATGTGAAAGAAATGGAATTATAAAATCTAATATATTAGGAAAACATAAAATAATGGCACTCTTTTCCAGTTAATTTTAATTTCCTATTGGTGAGCATAATGTTTAAGAGAATAAAAGCTATAAATATAATTTATTAGTTGATTTGAATTTGTCTGCAGCTTTTTATAGTACTTGAATTTTCTCTAAATCTAAATCTGAATGCTTTAAGATTTTATTAATATTGCATATAAATTGGAATCAATAAAACTTTATCTGTTGATGGTTATTTTTTTTCAGATTATATCTAATAATTTATAGATAATTTTGTGGAAATTATAGAAATAAATATTGAAACTGTATTATATTTATGTACATTATATCTTTTGATTTTTATCTAAGAGCTTATATTCTAGTTGTTCTGTTTCATTAAAATGCAATATTTTGTACGGCCATATATATGATTCTAGCAGTATTATCTGAAAAACGTAAGACATTGTTGCAAAGATGGTTCTAAAATAATTAATAATAAAATAAAATATAAATTCTATGAATTAAGTATATTATGATTATAATAACACTATATAATTGATTACATTACTATCTATTTAATTTCTTTTATTTATTTATTACAGCTTTTATAAGCATCAGATGTCTACTTATAATGTTGGTATAAAAGTGGATGCCAAAAAGTCAGGAAAGGAAATAAATAAAAACAAGCATTCCTCAAAGTTACAGAAATGAAAATAAAGTTTAAATAAGTTATCCATAATAAGTTATTGAAATTGAAAGAGAAATCTAAATCGATCAGCTTATTAAAATAGAGAACATAATATGCCATAAAGTGCCTAAATCCTCAGTTGCCGGCTTTGGAACTTAGAATTCAACACCAAGCCCTGTTTTCTTTCATAGAATAACATAGATATACCTCGAAACGCAAGTTTATATTTTATTCTGAAGAACGAAATATTAAAAGGTTTTATTCTTGCTAAGTGGCGTTCTTTATGTAATAAAAATCTTTTACCATGATTTACACTGAAAAGGCATTGAATATAGTTATTTATACTAATATTAGTTCATTTTAATTCATTATCAGTGAAAAACACTCTTTTAGACGTGTATATTTAAGCCTTAAAAGTTACTTATCGTTTGCATTTCCTCAAATGACGAATCATCATTTCTAGTAAGATGTAAATCGTTATTTATTGTCCCTGATTTTTGTTTTAAAAAATGCTATTTTAACATAATATTCATTTATTCAATTGATTGTTGGTAGTATATTATTTTATGTTGAATCTATATTTACTGTTGAATAAAGATTTTTATTTATTGAAGCTATGTGATGTGATTTTTATCTATAGAACTGTCTGTATTTCAGTTCAACTGTAAATCGTAAAAAAATATGTACATTTTTTTCTCTTTTTGCTATTTTTATCGTATAGAAAAAATATATATAGTAATGAACCAAAAATTATTAAAGAAATTCCCACGACTCTGACCCATAAAAAAAGTTACTTTTAAAATTTTATCTTTTTTTTGTGAATATGATAGCTCAAAAGCGGAACTGGCCTTAAATGGTTTTTGATATGTGAACTTAATATCAAATTGATAAATTGCAGTTGATATCTGCTATAGAGAAATTTGTCCCTCTTTTTCCATAGGAATTTGATGGTTCAGCTGCTTGATGGTCTTGGCAAATAAAAATTAAGTATTTAATACAAGAATTATAAATCTATATCAAATATTTGACCAAATTCTTTAAGGGTGGAACGACTTTTTCTCTATTTGTATGTGAATTACTTATAAGTATAACGTAAAATAATTATCTAGATTAATGAAATTTTGTATGTTGTTCTGATATCAAAATAATATATCTGTATCATATTTTGGAACCAATGGATCAATGATGAGTGATCAAAAATGTATGTTGTATTTCCCAATACACTTATTCTTGCTAGATCATCCAAAAGAATTTTATAGGTCCACTGTGGCCCGGTGGTAAGATATCGGCTTCGGAACCGGAGGATTTCGGGCTCGAGACCCGATTCCGTCGAAAAAACGTCGGAGCTAAACGTCCTCCCTCTGGTGTTGAAGAATGGGGTGCCAGCTCAGGTGTCGTCCTCATCATCTGACCACGGTTCAAAATTACGAGGTCCATTCTAAATTAACCCTAGTGTTGCTTTAAAACGAGACGTTGATATAATTGAACTGACCTAAATCAAGAGAATTTGAGATAATTTCTTCCACCCTGGCGTTTTGTTAAGCGTTAGTGGATTGCACCCTATCATGGGTCTGCTAAGTATGTTCTTGTTCATCTCTTACATGTTCCTTGGAATTATATATGCAACCTTTCCATTCAAAGTAACTCTTCATCTTCAGGAAGAACATCAGTACCCGCTACATGATGAAAGCGAACATTATTGTCAATGAATCCGAAAAAATTTTCAACACCAGCTACAGAAATTCCAGCCACAGCGCTATATCCTGGCAAAAAATACGTAGATTCATGGTTCCATTTCTAAAACGCAAACCTGCATAAGCCTTTTCAAAAATATACCTATCCAGATTATAACACCATCGTTTCTGTACTGTTCACAAGTCAGCATTCATCCAGAGACAGAATTTCTCCTCATAGCAGACAAGTTCTAAGATTCTACCTATATCTTCTATCTCAATTTCTCGTATATGAAATTTATAATTTAGTTAAGTTTACTTTAGTCATAATAACGTCCCGTTGTAAAGCAACACTAGTGATATTTTGGGAAGGATTTCGTAATTTTGTACCGCGATCAGTTGACGAGGACGGCACCCATTCTCCACACCCCACTAGCGTGAGGACGTTTGGCCCTGACGGATTTAACGTGCAACAGACCTGCTTACACGACTGTCCTTCGGTGAAACCGGGTCTCGAACCTGAAACCCGATGGCTCACGAACCGAGATCTTACCACTAGGACACCGCGACCCTGCGAAGTTTATAAAGAAAAACTATTGCAATCGTCAAAAGATTTGAACTCGCGATTTTAAGGAATCTCCATGTTTCGCATCTTTCTGAATCTGAAATAAAAAACATATTTATATTTATAAAACGCTAAAGCACGTGGCACTGAAATCTAAAATGTCCTTCGATGAATTTAATTTAAAATTTGATTAGGATATTAACTGCAGATTCTAAAAGTCCGCACAAAATTTCATTCATCTAAATACTTCCGTTTTTATGTTATCGCGTTTTCATCTAAATGCATGCGACAAACAGACCAATCCATGGCCATAATGGACAGATTTGGTTCAAAATTTGACGCGGATCAGTTGCATTTAAACCTGTCCACTAAATTTCATTCGTCTAGTTCTTTACATTTTATAATAATCGTGTTCACTTGCGCTTGGGCAGGCAGTCTTTCCCTGATTGGATTTCGTACAAAAGTAGATGGAAATCTACAAATTTGGTGTAAAGACCATATCCCAAGTTTCACCCGTCTAACAGCATTATGATATGCATTATGTACCCGTTTAGCAGCATTATGATAATTTAAAGCATTTTTAAATTATCATTTTCATAGACAGACAAATTCCAAAATATGAAGAGGTCTAACATGAGTTGATTCATCAAAATCTCAAGCTCGAATTTTTTAAAAATATTTTCGAAAATAATATAAATCGAAAATTTCGTAAACGAAAAAATAAAACACGTGTCATCTATATGATACTTGCATAAAATTTCATTTTCATATTTCTGGATTCACTTTTGTTACGTTTGTATAACATCACGTGATTTAAAATGTTTTCATTTTCAAGAACCACTCAGCGAGACCGATTTTCTGCACCTGCTTTTATGACAGCTTATTTCAGCTGCTTATAATTTATCTCTGAGTACGAAAATTAGTATTTTTTTTTTTATTCGTTTAAAAATGCCAACTTATTCATTTCAATAATGGTAATAATAATTGTTTGTTCCACAATTAATGGACATTGGTATCTTAAAAATCGTCCTATTACTGAACAAACATTTGAATTCAATTAAATAAAAAAAAATTTATAAATAAAGTCTTATTTTGTATGATATACAATATTCATTGTATTTAAAAAGCGCTGTGATTTTGATGAAAGTAATTTTGTGTTGCAGAGAAGGAGTGACAAATGCAATTAATTAATTGAAATTCCTATGAGATTCCTCACATAAGTAAGATAAATTTCCATCTTGAAAATTATCATCGAATTTAATAAGTTCTGAAGACGTCCTAGTATTTCAGATTGCAAAAATATTTCATTATTTTTGTCGGATATGCGAGTCATTTTCCTTTTATTACAGCTCAAGGGAGCATTTTTTTTTTCTTCTATCAGAACGTAAACAATTATTTTTAAAAAAAGTAAATGTATTCTGGTAAAATTGTTTTTCAGTAAAGAATTCTTTTTGTGAAAGTTATACAGTGGGGAAAAAAGCATTGGTAATTGCATCTTAATGGGCGTATTTAAAATAATGTATTCTTCATCGCAAATTAAAATATAAAATAAATATTAGAATGCATTTTGTTAGGAATTTACTTTAAAATGTATTCATTTGTACTATCAGTTTACCTGCTAAGAATTAAAATAGGCAAAACGAAAGTAAAAAAAAAAAAGTATTGGCAAAGTGCCAAGAATCGTCGTATTGAAAGCACGTGATTTTAGGAAAGAATATTTTCCTAAAATCACGTTGATTTGTTGAACTTTGGGCCGTTTTTATTCAACGCTGGTTAAAATGTCTACAAAATCGAAAGAGTTGGGTGTGAGTATAAAAAACAACATTTTCCGTCTAAGAAATGATGGCTTAACATATCGTGAAATTAGAAATCACCTGCAAATTAGTCTATTCACTGTCAGAAGTATCGTCCAAAAGTTTCTAGAAACGGGATCAACAGAGATCAGAACTGGGCGACTTCGAATATTTTCCACAAGGGAGAAGCGTGACATTATCAGAGAAGTAAAAAAGAACACAAAAACAAGTGCGCCTCAGTTGACCCAACAAATGGCAAATATTTCACAAAAAATATTTAGTGTCTAGACAATTCGAAATGTTTTACATGAAAATGTCTATTATGGAAGATCAGCTAAAAAAAGCCTTTCATTTCTTTAAAAGAAAAAAAAAAAAACAAAAAGAAAAAAACAGGAAACTTAGACTGGACTTTGCAAAAGCTAATATTGACCAGACGAATTTTGGAATAAAGTCATATTTTCGGATGAATCGAAATTCAATATTTTTAGAAGTGATGGAAGACGATATGTAGGGAGAAAGCCGTGTGGTGAATAGCATATAAGCCAGTTAACAACTACGCTACATGAGCGTACGCTTTTGTATCCTGGTTTAGTTACTGGACTGCGAACCACAAGGTCCCAGGTTCTATCCTCGCTCACCCCATAGCGCTAAAGCCGAATTCTGAATTTGAAGCACGAAATGTAACAGCTACTGTGAAACACGGAGGGGGAGAGCGTCTTGATGTGGGGCTGTAAGGCAACGAATGGAGTCGGTAATTTGCATTTTATTAAAGGTAAAATGGCAGCACTTACGGGCATCGAAATATTGCGCCGCAATTTAAAGGCGAGTGCTCAAAAACTTGGGTTGGAAACGTCGTTTGCGTTTCAGCAAGACAACGACCCCAAGCATACAGCGAATAAAACACGGGAATGGTTATTCTACAATGCACCTCGCCATTTAAAAACTCCACCTCAGTCACCGGACCTTAAGCCAAACGAAAATTAATGGCACCAATTGGATTTAGCTGTCAGGAAACACAAAATATCATCTAATGAGAAATCCTCCAAAAATGGCAAAATATACACAATGATATCATGAAAACGTTGGTTTTTGTCAATGAAAAATGGATTAAAAGCAATCATAAAGGCGAAAGGTAAGCATACCAAGTATTGAATATGACCTGTATTTATCTACACGTCGCTGTTTCATTTTGCCAATACTTTTTTGACAAGATTATTGCCGTTTTTGCTCCATTTCATTTTTGAAAACCTTATTAAAATGAAAGTTTTATTTTGTTTTGAGTTTTTTATTGTCTTTATACTTCATTCTGCTTAAATTATCAGACATTTTCTGAGTTAAGTAATGTGTTTAAATATAAGCAATTGCCAATACTTTTTTTACCCAATGTATATTTGTAAAGAAAAATGCTGTTTTTTTTGTGTTTAGCCGGAATAATGCACGTGTTTAATATATATATTTTTTTAATTAAAAAAACGCGGTGGAGGTTAATTTTATTCTTCGATAGCAAACAAGCCGTACTGGTGTGATTTTGCTGATTTATTTCAGCAAACATCATTACGCTCATTATTTAAGCTAACTTACTCGAATTTTGTTTAAACATTCAAGTGCTTTTCGTTAAAATATTAAACAGAAGAATTTGAATTTTTGACCTGTTACTGTAAATACATTCGGATTAAAAATGGTGGAAGAACTGAAGGCAGAAATGCGAAAGTTAGAAAACTTGATTGGTTTTGATGGAAAGGTTGATGTCACATCTCGGGTATTTACTCAGGAGCTCATTCGGGCATTGGATTCTAAATATAAGGTCAGTAGTTTTCTGTCGGGGCTTTTGAAGTTTTTAAGATTTGCAAAAATGTTTGGGATCTAGTATTTTCGCTTTGCCAATGAATACCAAGTTATTTTATTGCTAACACATTACATTAGCAAGAACTTATTACTTGGCAATTGCGTTTATTTTCGGATAACTTGGCAGAATGAAAGCATTGAATTTAAAATTTGAACTGCAGATTTTCCCTACTTTTTGAATTTAAAAGAATTTTTCAGAAAGATTAAAAATTAATTATACTTTAGCATTCATCGCTTACAATTTGCAAATATGAGTAATGGAAGAGTCTACTAAAGTGCGATCTTTGATGATTAATCGCTGGCATGTGGTAAATATACAAGACCAAATCAAGTTTCCTATACACCCACTCTGCATAAATATGTCATGACTAATCAATAAGATTCTAGATTTTGTTGATGCAAATTTACTAAGCCGAAGATATAGATTTAAGTTGAAACCCATTTTAATATACCTTTGAGTTTATTGCCATTTAGGTAACTTAAACATCAAATAGATTAATTTCCTTTGTAAACTTTGGCTAACATTTCTACTTTCACCTATACTTAGAATGGAGAAAGTATAGTAATCATCAAAAAATTCGAACTCGAGATTTTGACGAATCTCCACGTTTTACTCCTCCCTAAATTCGAAAAAAAAAAAAAAAAATTGTAAAAAATATACGTTTGTCTGTTACAAAGATAACTCAAAAACGCTTTGAGCTAGACTGTTGAAATTTGGTATACGGTCTTAAAAGCAAATATTTTGATTTGTACCAAATTTTGAGTAAAATCTGTTTAAAGGAAGTCCTTCCTTCTGGCTGTTCGAATATAAGTTAACACGATAAGTACAAAATTAAGAAAGCTAGATAGATAAAATTCGGTGCATAGATTTAACATCTACAATCTAGACACCTGTCAAATTTTGAGCCAAATCTATCCACGGGTTGACTGTTTGCTGCTCTGTACTTTCAGAAACATGCAAACGCGATAATTCAAAAATGCAATGATTTAAATATATGTGGTGACGCTTTATAAGCCAGATAACAACTACGAAACAGGAGAAATTTCTTTTGTCTTGTGGTCATGTTACGCGGCTACAAACCATAAGGTTGCGAGTCCGATCCTCGCCTATCGCCAATAGCAACATTGGTGATCCGGTGACGAAAATAAGCAAACTTCATACAACTGTTGTGGCGCCCTCTTCCAGAAATAAATAAATGAAAAAAAAGCTGATAAAAAATTAGCCAATAAATAATAAAAATGAAGCTGATAAATAATCAGCCAATAAATAAATAAAGCTGATAAATAATTAGTCAATAAAAAAAATGGATAAGGCGCAACAGACAATATATCACCACTAATAACAGCAAAAACAAGACAAAATATCGTTCATCTCACCTTCGACGTCCTGGAGGGGGAGTAATGTGGGGGAGTATGAACGTGAAAGAACCATAAGGTTGCGAGTTCGGTCCTCGCATATCGCCAATAGCAACATATATATGAAATTCGGTATACGATTTTTTGATTACAAGTGCAGTTTTGTGTCAAATTTTGTTTCAATCGATTGAGAAAAACGTGTCTAAAACACTAATTCGTGTTTGGATATTATTGACACATGCCAGGGACTAATAGCCAAATAACTCGCCAAGGATGACGCAATAGATTCAGTAAAGATGCTAAATTCATGCCAAACCTAACTATTGTATGCCAATGGCTTGTAAAGTGTTCTCTGACATGAAACGTTTATTAAATAGCACGTGAGAAAGTTTAAAGGATACTCCCTCTGGTTTATTACAGAGCTGTTGACTTGCGACTGGATTTGTAAGTTTTGAAATTTCAAATAAATGAATAAGAATTATCTTAACACATATAAATCATGCATAATAAAGTATGTATGTATATATGTTTCACTTTTCAAGAGGTAAATCCTAGTTTAATATGGCGCTTATCTCACCAAGAATTCCAACAGGGCCAAGTCGATCATATTTATTAATATCGTTTAATTAAATATCGGTATATATTATTCGATATTTATTTGTCGATTATTTTAAATTTAGCACTTCTCAAAAAGTAATAGTTGTAGCTCAGGCACAACTCAACAAACTTAAAAAAATAGTAAACAAATTAGTATTAAGGTTGCTAGAAGATTGCTTGTTTGGGTTACATATTGGCGACAAACTCGGGAGCACACTAAACTATGATTCAACCGAGAAAGAATACGATCAATTTTCCAAAGTGCAATGGTTAATTAAATTTTCGATTCATTAGTAATTATTCAAAATTTTGTCATTTTCCATAATAAATCCGGAACAAATTAGCCTACATAAATAATTTTAAATTATCTTAAAAATCAAATTTTACCTTTTCATAATATAAGTTGCAAGGAAATCCGAATTAATGCATGTGATTAGCGAACTTGGTTAAATTTTAGTCATGAAAGAGTCTATTAGCATGCGATCTTTGGCGATTAGTCATTGGCGTTCAATTAATACGTGAGAGTTCAATTTCATTTCATTTGTATCGAATTTTTCAAAACTTAATAACTAATTTAATAAATGCAGACACTTTTCAAATAAAGATTTTTGAATTTAACTTATTTTACTTTTATTTTCGATATTTATCTTTTTTGGCAAGCCTTTTTATTATTTCAAAAATAATTCTAAAGAATATATATTGTTACGGATTTACTACTTCCGTTGGTGTTTTTTTAAAGATTTGATGCTCGATTCAGAAATAAAAAGTCCTTTAGTAGAAAACAAAGACGACGTTTACTTACCACGAAGACTCTAATACAAAGACGACGAATACACAGAGACGACAAATATACACAGCCGAGGCGAACACAGGACAGCACACTACAACAGGCAGTAGCCCATAAATAATAATCGACCTCAGCACATAAAGCGTCCTGATAGAATTCAGCAGGCGAGGGAATCCTTGGAGCTTCGCTTTACGATCTTTCGAAACGGCTGAAATTCTCCACTGTCTCTTCGTTTTTGCTGTATCCAACTGCCGATTCACTGCCACACGACTGGCTACTCCACATACAACTCGATGCTGCTTTCACAATAGACAACAGAACTCGGCACACAGCTCAGTTCAATAATAGCTTGGGCTCCACAAAACGCTGGCACTCTGCCGTTGCTTCTCTATCATCTCAAAATCTCGATACTTGACTACGACTCCAACTACGATTCCGAATACGATACTGGTTACGATTCTAGCTGATGTTGATTGCGATTCATTGCAGCTTGAGACTTCCGGCCTTTTAGAGTTCCCGGCAGGCGGAGCGAGAAGGTTCTTGGACCAATCAGACGTACCTCAGTTCCTATTGGATAGATCGATAAAATTCTTAAAGTTTTCAGTAATTTCTATTTTGTCGCCAAATAGTCGCCAAGTTTGTCGCCAAGATTTGAGATCACAGACGCGGCACCCGATCAGCACCCACCATAAAACGGTCTTTTTTACGATGAAACTAGTCGTGCTGGGAAGCAACATTACAGGTTTGTAACAATATTTAGATTTAAAAATTATTGCCATTAATTCAGCTTTATCTGGGTCTGTTATGAAGTAATAAATAAATAATAATGTAATTGAGAAGAATACAGAACTTTGAGTAGAGAGAATTTACATGCCTACGAATTTTGTTCATTCTCACAGAAATGCAGCACATGTGTTTTTCGAAATACATGAAAAACTGATGTCAAAATTAAAATAAAAACTCAAAAAAAAATTAAAAATTAAATAGTATTTTCACTTTTTTCGCTTTGTCTTCCAAAAGTATTATCACACAAACTATTTTTAACCATATTAAATATATAACCATTTTCATTGATATAAACTTCATTCAATTTGTTTGTTTAGTTTTAATTGTATTCAAATTGTTTTTCTAATTGTAATAAACTTTTCGCAGTTAATTTTCTGCACAAATTTTACATAATCATCATGTTACAATTTATTATTTCATCAAAATTTTGCTATAATTTTTAACAAAAAGAAAAGAATAATTGAAATCTACTTTAATGTGCCTTTCGAGTTTACCCCAATTTGGCAAGCCAAAGAATCAATGATAAAGTCTTTGGCTAATCTTTTTTCAATTCCTGTTATTAGTTCACACTCTCCCTATATACATTTCCTAGCCGCTTTTGGCGACCAGCCGGTTCGCCAGTATTACCTCTCGCTATAATTTTCAAATCAATATTTTAAGTAACTGGTCTCTTAATGGATTCTCAAACAAAACATTTTTACTCTTCAAATTTTGATAGTCATACCAAACTTACACTGTTGTTTAGATCGTTTCGTTCAATTTAATACATATATTTTGCTAATTTGTTGTCATTTCCGGTAAAACTTCAACTTTAATTTAAAGTGGAAATGATGAAATTGCAATTAATATAAAGATATTTTTTTAATAAAACCAAGCGTTTTATTTTATTTATCGTCTTTATTGTTATTTATTTATTTTTATTATTATTGAATATGAGTATTGCAAACAGAATCTCTCGGTATTTAAGTCTAATGTGAACTACAAAATATTTTTCATAATTTATGTAATATCTCAAAGAATAATTTAACAAACATTTCCCAGATTCAGCATAAAATTCAGTTTTTAGTTTTGCTTTCAAAAGGATTGAAATGAAATCAATAATAATATTTTTTTCCGGCCTATAAATATATTTCAAAAATTATGAAGTCTAAATTTAATGCAGTAAGGTAACATATTCTTAGAAATATTCTGAACACACCAAATTTTAAATAAATGAATGAATGTTTCTATTTTCCACGATCAACTAAGACTTATTTATGAAGTTTTGAATGTTAAAATTAAGAAAAACTCAACATTTTCATAATCTTATGCCAATTAATCTTGAGAAACCTTTGCGCTGATTGGCGTATTTTCTTTGAAACGATCGAGGGAAAATCTAAAATTATCCTTTTTTTATTGAATAGTGATATTCAAATTTTCATAAATCAGTCAGTTTAAGTGATTGATTTAGTTGATTGGAAATTAACTCTTTTTATTTAAAATATTAGTGTTTCAAGAACATTTTGTTCATCGTGATTTCCACAGCAGAAGCTTTATATAAAATCAAAAATTCGTTTTTTATTAGAGCATTTATTGACTCAAGTTACATAAAATATAATCATTTTCCATTTAGATCATTTTAGCATATCTGTGTCTTACTAAAGGTTTAGAAATTAGTCGTGTGGCCCTGATTTGAATGGATATCCTGTTCATATTAAACAAAACTTGCCTTAAAATAAAACTGATTTATTGGATTAATAATATAGAGAGTGTAAAAGATCATACAATAATTTTTCTTGAATTTATTTTTTAGAAAAAATAATATTTCATATTTGTTTCATTTCCAAAAGACACGTGCAGAAAATTATATTTTTGCAGATTTCATTTCCAAAAAGATTTAATTTATTTTTTATTGGAGTTTTAATCAATGTGATGGCAACACTTTGAATAAAGCTAATTTTTTCCAATGAATGCGAAACGTGCTTAATCTTAATTTTTATTTTTTACGAAAAAAATTATTGAAAAACATAGTTAAAATATTTATTTAAAAATTCATTAAAAACAGAAATTTAATTTTAAGGTTAAAACATTGGTAGCATTTAAAAGATAAATTTTTGATTTTTAACTTGATGTAAAAATCTTTTTTGTGCGGTAATATTTTCGGAAGTTATAGCAGAAACACGCAAAAATTTCGCTTAATTTTTAAATAAATAAAATTCTAATTAAAAATTCGAAAAAATAACCCCCAGGTGCACCTTCCCGGCCTCCAAGGTATACACGTGCCAAATGTGGTAGCTGTAGGTTGAATGGTCTGACCTGTAGAGCGCCAACACACATACACACACACATTGAGCTTTATTATAAGTATAGATATAGATATACACTGGTGTGCAAAACTTAAGCAACAGGTATGTTTTTTGCCATAACTTCACGAGAAATCATCTGAGAGACATGAAATTCAGAAATGAGATACAGCATTTTGTTCTGAAAGAATGACGAAAGCATAGTTGCGCAGAAATGAATACAATGCATACAGTATGGAATCAAACAAAAGAAGGCTTTATTGAGCTCATAGTATCGTTACACATGATTGTCTGTCCAAGAGGAAGAACAGCAAGCAGATGTTCCTTAGTATGGGATATGCCCTCCCCTTACTACAAAGGTTGCTTCGCACCGTCTCCCCATACTCAGCACCAGATTGTCCAACAGTTCTTGAGGTAAGAGTGCCCATTCCTCAATCAGCATCTGTTTAAGTTATCGGGTGTTCCCAGGAGGATGTAATCGTGCCGCAAGGTGTCTCCCCAAAGCATCCCATACATGTTCTATCGGATTTAAATCAGGGGAGCACGCCGACCAATCCATTCGAGTGATATCTTCACTTTCCAGGAGCTCCTCAACAGCATGAGTCCTGTGTGGCCGTGCATTGTCATCCATAAAAATGAAGTCTGATCCAATGACACCTCGGAACAGACGCACATGGGGAAGGATCACCTCCTGACAATAGCGATCTCCAGTTACAGAACCTCTGTCGAAAACGTGGAGCTTAGTCTTAGAGCTTACCCGTTCATCATAATGCCTCCCCAGACGACAACTCCAGGACCACCGAAACGGTCTCTTTCCGTGATGTTACAAGCGATTCCCAACGCCAGTATTTGGAGAGAGGTCGGGACACGGTTTCATCCCAGTAATGCTTTGGGGAGACGCCTTGCAGCACTATTACATCCTCCTGGGAACACCCGACAACTTAAACAGATGCTGATTGAGGAATGGGCACTGTTACCTCAAGAACTGTTGGACAATCTGGTGCTGAGTATGGGGAGACGGTGCGAAGCAACCATTGTAGTAAGGGGAGGGCATATCCCATACTAAGGAACATCTGCTTGCTGTTCTTCCTCTTGGACAGACAATCATGTGTAACGATACTATGAGCTCAATAAAGCCTTCTTTTGTTTGATTCCATACTGTATGCATTGTATTCATTTCTGCGCAACTATGCTTTCGTCATTCTTTCAGAACAAAATGCTGTATCTCATTTCTGAATATCATGTCTCTCAGATGATTTCTCGTGAAGTTATGGAAAAAAACATACCTGTTGCTTAAGTTTTGCACACCAGTGTAGATAGATATATCTTGTTCAAATTTTTAATCGTTAATAAAATACTTTTTATTCATCCACTCAAGTTCAAATATGTATTTTTAAACTTGTAGTGGATGATACTTGATGTTAATACTTAATTACTTGATGTTAATTAATTAATAATATTTTTCAAATATTAATTCATTAATTATTAAATTTAATTAATTTTTAATACTTTAAATAGAATTTCAGCAGTTTGGAATGAAAATTGAAATCAACAGGCAGTAGCCCAATCGGTAAAATTCAAGGATTTCGGTATTTTTCACGTGAAGGTGAAGAATGCGAATTCAGTTCTTACGAAAGTAGGAATTGATTAAAAAAAATTTTTATATTACTTGTTTATTGTTGAGTTGTTCTATTACATGAATTTTAAAACAATTAAAGATAGATTATTGATTTAAAAATTAAAGTAGAAAGTGAATCCAATTTCTTTTAAATAAGATTATTTGAAATAATAATAATAATAATTCAGCATTATTTTTAAATATAATTCTGAAAAATATATTTTTTTCCTTTTTCGTAGGTTAATCGCAGAATTTTTGAATTTATAATTTTAATAGAAATCGTCTGCTCTCCAGCTTTTGGAAATTATTTGTTTTCATTTTCCTGTTCTTCCTTTTAATAGAAACTTTAAATTTCAATGGAATTATTAAAACATTTCTACTTTTTTCTGACTGATTTTACGTTTCTTTGATATTCCAGTATGTTATCTATTGTTGAGTAATAGAAGGAAGGTGATTTGATTTTCTTACTTTCTAGTATATGAAGAATAAAGTATTGTAATCTTGAAAAAAAAAACGTGGTACAAAAATTGATTATATTACTTACTATTGAATAGCAACTGGCAAATATAAACAAAGCGTCTTACAGAAGCTTCAGACTATTTCATTTTTTAAATTAACACTTTGCATACTTAATTAATGTACTGTAAAATGTTATTAGAAATTAATTATTGTAGGCTAAAAATTCCATTTAGTAAAACAGTAGCGAAAAATATGTAAAAGAAATCAAGATGTTAGAAATAAACATAATCGAGAGTGAAAATAGGTTAAACCGTCCCTAGATGCTTAATCGTAATGACTTACCTATGGAAATTGATGATCATATCATCCAAAATTATTCTTACAAAAAATGTTCTTGCCTTATTTTAAAATTGCAACGATTACCTTTTTAATATTATCAATTCACTTTCAGTAATTTTTTTTAATTTCGATTATTTTTTAAAATTTTTCTTTTGTTTCAATCTGAAACATAAGCAAATTAAAATAAACAATAAAAGAGAAAATAAATCAAAGTAAACCAATATTATAATGAAATTCAAACTGTCCATTAAAATACTCGATAGCCAGTGTTAGAATTGAGATTAAAACATTGCCTTCTTTGAGCATTACTTCCAAAATAGGATTTTCACTTCCGATTTTATTTCGTTGTATACACAATTTTTACTTTCTCGTTTACATAGCATAGAGAAAATACAGTAATCTTCAAAGATTCTTTGATTGCTCACTCTTTGCTTGACATGTTTACGGTTCCATCAATATCTTATCTTTTTATTCATTGAGAAAGTATTGTAATCGTCAAAAAAAAAAAAATGAAACTCGAGATTTTGAGGAATTTTCACATTTTAGACCTCAGTGAATTCGAGAAAACACCTTTTTAGAAAATATCCGTTCATCAGTCTGTCTTTGACAAAGATAACGATTTGAGATAGATGGTTCAAATTTGATATACAGTCTTTACATCAATTTTTCAGATTTCTATCATATTTTGAACAAAATCCGTCCAGAGAAAGTTTATTTGCCCGAAAAAACGAAGGGAGCTTGATAGATAAAATTCAGTACACATATTTAACACCTATAATGCAGATACTTGTCAAATTTTGGGCCAAATATAACATCGGTTTGAAAGTCTATCGGTCTGTACACGTAAACGCGATCATTAAGAAACGCTATGACTTAAATGTATCACATTTGGTATGGGATTTTGTGATTACAAATGCATTTTTGTGTCAAATTTTTGTTTTAATCGGTTGAGAAAACGTGGTTAAAACATAAATTTCCTTCTTGGGTACTATTAATGCATGCCAGGGAGTAATTAACAAAAACTCCTCAAGCATGACACTATGGATTCCGTAAAAATTCTAAATATACACCAAAGATTAATATTGTTACGAATCTGCAATGTTTTTCCCAACACCGTTAATTTCAATATAGGAAAGACAGTTTTACTGCCAGCTCTGTTGAATGCTATCAGAATGCCAGTTCAATGACTTGACGATAAACTTTGCAGCTATTTGGCGACAAAATGGATGATATCAGAATCTGCATAAAGTTTCTAGATAGAACCAATAAGAGACTAATTATGTTGATTCGATTCTCCACGAATCTTCTGCGCCTTACTCTGGAAGCTATAAAAGACCGGCAGTCTGAGCCGAAGCTATTCATGTAGTTAATATGTGCTGACTCAGCGATGAATTAGTTGGATCAATCCAGCGAAACACAAGCGTTGAGTGGAGCTCGAGTGATTAGTAGATTGAGCCGTACGTCGAGTCATGGAGACAAGTTTTGAAGCAGTATCAAGCCAGTAGAATAGTAGTGAGTCGGATACAACTAAAGCGAGGAAATAGTGGAGAATAGCAGACGTTTGGAGAGATCTTAATAAATAGCTACGTAGATTTCCTCCTCCTGCTGAGTTCTATCCGACCACGTTGCGTGTTGTTGAGGTTGTTTACAACCAATTACTATTTGTGGGTTGTTGTTTGTTGTAATGCTACTATGTGTGTTGCTTGTGTGCGTCTCGATTGTGTTTTGTCGTCTATGAATTCGTATCTTCGTGTTAATAAACATCGTTATATATATTATTGAGGCATGCTGACTGTATTATCATACACCTACTACAGTGATCCCGTCAATTGTAGCGGAATTTTTCATAATAATATTATCATGTTAAAACAAAACAAAAAGCCTCCAAACCAAATCAAACTCATTTTGTATTGTTACAGGAGGATGTAAAAAATAGCCTCAGATTACATCAGTTGGAGTTTTATCATGACCTCATCGAATCGGCTCAACGCAAGCAGAGGAAGACTGTTGAGGTGGAAGAAAAATTCCTTCTTGGCGAAAAGAAGGAGAAGAAAGATGAGGAAGACGAGGAAGACGTTGAAGAGCAAGTCAAAGAGAAAGAGTTGTTCAAGAAACCAGAAGATGTTGTTTCTATCAAGGCAGAAAACATAGATGAATGGGTAAGGAAGATGCTTTATTAATTAAGTAATTTGTTAATTTTTTCATTTAATTCATAATTAATTTTTATTGACATAGAATTATAAATTTAAGGATTGTGTCATATAATAAGTTCCTTTCCTCGTCTTTACTTTTTCGTATATAAAACAGTTTCAAAGATAAAGTGTTGAAAATAAAATATTCCATCTTGTGAATTTGATAAATCTGAACTTTTTTTGATTTTCCTGGAATTGGGAAAAAATTATGAATCGTATTATGTCAGCCTGTGAGTCTAAACCAAGGAGTGGTATTATGTTTATTAAAATTGCAAGAAATTTTATTGATGAAATTTGGTATATTATTTTATTATTATACCAACCGCAATACTTGCGGCTCTGCCTGGGTTTATTTGTCCTATTTTTCTGTAAAATAAAAAATAAAAAGCGTATTCTTTTATGTATAAATGTTTCTGCAATTTTATAGTCAGTCCCCTAAGAAATTTTAGGTCCCTAAACCATAATTAATAATGATAGTTAATTAATTACTATTCTAAAACTTCGGGATAAACGACAAATGGTTCCACCATTTGGTATACAAAACTGTAATAAAAATTAAGATTTCCTTTTACTTAATAAATTTGTTATTTTGTGAATTCAAGTTTTAAAAAGACAAATGATATGTCAACTGGAAGTATTAAAAATATTAAAATTACTAAAATATGAGATAAAATTAAAGCGAAACAATTTTAAAAAGTAACAATTTTAAAAGATAATTACTACACTTGTATACTAAAGTTTTGCATTTATTGTATGTATTCAAAGTAAAAATAAAAATTTCTGAAGAAGGTATTTTAATGTTGTCAAAAGCGTGCGAATAATATATATAATTTATCTAACGAAGGAAATTATGTAACCTTCCAATTAGATGACACATCGTATTTAGTACATTTATTGTTATTTCAATTCCTATAATGACAAAAAGGACGTAGTGAGGCATTACCAAGTGACATACGAACTCCATTAATAAGTCTTTGCCTTTCTGAACTATTATGTTAATATGCATGCAAAAATGTAGACCGACAGACAGTCAACCCTTTGCCCGATTTAGCACAAAATTAGATAGGAATCTACTCTTTAGAACTAAATCTGTATACTAAATTTTATGAATTAATAACAATTTTTGAATTAATACTAAATTTTTTAATTTTTAGTTATCATGTTTGTTTTATTCGAAGAATCGGACAGACCGATTTTCTGTTAACGATTTTCGTTTAAAATTTGATAGAAATGTATAAATTTAGTATAAAATCTGTATAGCAAATTTCACCCACCTCATTCCCAGCACTTTTACTTTCTTGTATACGAACTATATAGAAAATATTGCAATCGTGAAAAAGTTTATGTTTATATATATAAACAATAGTAATAAAAACCAAGTTAATAGGAAAAATACAATGCTGCTTTTACTGTTCTTTTTTTAGTTTTCAGTTTGAATCAGAAATATTTTTTTAGTTGCGATTCCGAAATAATTTAGTTTCGCTTCCAAAATATTTTTAATTTTAGATTGTTTCAATTATAGGTTTTAATTACCTAATGCTAATATTTTTGGTTACTATATATACAGTGGTGGCCAAAATTGTGGACACTTTTGAAAAAATTTTTTTTTCTAAATTTGTAAGCTTATAGAAAATGTAATGTTTCACAAAATGCAAGCTATTACATATCATTTTAAAGAGAATTTAATGCTGATTTTAATACAAAAAGCAAAATTTGAATATTTGCAATACAAAAAAAGTTGAGTGGCAATAATTATGGAGATACATTAGATGCTGATGACTGCAGTGAGTTATCAGTACTTAGTAAGGCAGCCTTTATTTTTTATTACAGCCACACACTGATATTTCATTGAGTTGACGAGAGTTTTAAGATCTTTCGTTATTGAATGTTACTAGGAAACAATTATAGTCTCACATAATTCTCTTTTATTTGATAAACGTTTCATATGTACAAGAGTTTTCAAACGGTGCCATAAGTTCTCAATAATTTTGAGGTCAGGACTATTTCCTGGCCATGATAACAATTCAATGCTCTTTGTACTAAACCACTCTTTCGATACTTTTGCTGTGTGGCAAGGAACTGAATCCTGCTGAAAAATAAACGATGCATTGTTGGGAAAGATATCACTGATGGAAGGTGTAATTTTTGGCTCTGGAATAGTGTAAATGTATTTTCTTACATTTAATGTCCCATTGATAACATGAAGCAGACCAATATCGTCTGCTGACATGTATGACCAAATCATAACACTAACTGAGTTATTCATAGTTACCTGGATGTAGTTCTTCGCCTATTCTATGTCTTACCTATTTTCACCATCACTACCGAGTAACAATATCTTTGTTTCCTCACTCCGTATAACTTGTGACCACGGATCATTTGTCCAATTAATGTATTCCTTTGCCCACTATAATCCTTTTAAAATTAAAGTAAGGTTTATTTCGAGAAATTCTGACTCTTATTCCAACATCTAATAATCTTCTCCTGATTGTTCTGGAACTGACAGAAACACCAGCATCTTTCAATTGACTTCTGATGGTTGCTGATGACATTCTTCTATCTTGGAGACATAGTCTTTTTATTATTTTGTCATGAACAGATGTGGTACACATTTTTCAGCCATTTCCTTCTTTGTTTTTTTATCGAATTTGCCTCCTGATATCGTAAACAAACTTTTCAGTCTCCAGGTGTAGTCACTGAACCAGCCACCTGTCTTGCAATTTCCGCATGGGAAAGGCCACGTTCATGTAACACAATAATCTTATTTCTCTTTCTAATTACCCAATATATTCTTTTATTTCATGTCATTGCTTCTTAACTAAATATTAGGAATATTTACAAAAATTCCAACTGTATATTAAAAATTTTTACGAAACTTCTAACTTGCATTTTAATTACATAAAAAACAGTCTTCCTTCTACAGAGAAAAGCACAATAATGACTTATTCCAACTTTGTCAGCTTCTGCTAGCAGTTATTAACATTTGATTGGTTCTCAGAACAAAAACAGTGATTTGTCAGGAAAATTAGAAATTACAATCCACTTCATCACTGTGTTTGTTATTCAGACTAAAGCAAGAATAATTTTTTTATATTACAAATATTTGAATTTTGCTTTTGGTATTGAAATCAGCATTCAGTTCTCTTTAAAACGATATGCAAAAGTTTGCATTTTGTGAAATATAACATTTTCCATAAGCATACAAAGTTAGAAAGCATACAGATTTTCAAAAGTGTCCACAATTTTGGCCACCACTGTATATATATATATATATATATATATATATATATATATATATATACCTTTTTATTCCGGTGCTTTTGTTAATTTCGTGTTTTTTTTTTTTTTGGTTTGATGTCTGCCGCATTGTTGAGCGCATATTGTATTAAAAAATATTATAATAATAAAAGACAATTATTATGGCTTTCACCCAAGTATGAGTACTTTTATTAACCTAATGCTAATAGGCAATTAATCACCAAAATGATCAGCAAAGATATCATGTTGAACTATTGAATATGTTCACTAATAACATGTGATTAAGCTTAAATTTCGCCAGTGGCATGCAGTTAATAATAAATATAATTATGCCGAAGAATATTTTTTTAAAAACCTGATGATAAATTTCCTTTTACTCCAGCTAATAATTATAATTGAAATATTTAAATGCGCAGCAGATACGATCTTAAAAAGAGAAAAGCAGACGATTTTTTTCCCTCCAATATAAATAAAAAAATCAAACGAAATTCTTATTATAAAACGTATTCTATGCATTTTATTGAAAAAAAAATATTTCTAAACGATAATTTCTTCATATTTATTTAAAATGCTGAAATAAACTTTCAGCTCTTGCTGATTAATAAAAACTTTTGATATTTTCTAAAAACTTTAAAACGTCTCAATAATATTGTATGAACTTTGTAACAAGCCTAGATTTGATTATTATTTTTTTTACATTAATATTATTTTTGTCTACCAGAAATATTGAATTATTCGATGGAAATATAAACATTAATTATGATTGTTACAATATGTAATATTACATTTTTATTTTATCGTAAATGAATAATAGAGAAGGCATTGTTATCTGCAAAAAATTCAAACTCATGATTTTGATAAAATTTTTCGTTTATGACTTTTCTGAGTCCTAAAAACATATTTTTGGCATCATGGTTGTCTGTCAGTCAGTCTGCCTAAAGATATCTCAAAAACGCTTTGAGGCAGACAAATGTAATTTCATATGTGATTGCGACCTTTTCACCAAATTTGTAGATTTCTAGCAAACGTTAAGGAAAATATATTCAGGGGAAGTTTGTCGGTCCGGCTGTTTGAGTGCAAATGGATAACAAAATGGAAAGTGCGATGTTAATAAAATTTGGCACACAGGTTTAGCAACTGAAGTACAGGGTGTTTATTTAGTCCCGTACCCATTTTGATGTTTAATAACTCATAAAATAAGGAAGATATAAACAAACTTATGGCATTTATTGATGGAATAACTCATATATTTTCCTTTTCAGGTTTGAATATTTTTACTTTTGTAAATATCGTCTGCGCGTGTGGTTAATTTCAGATAATTTCATTTTCCAGTCTAAATATCTGTACTTTTCTAAATATCGTCTGCTTATTAATTGCATTTTTCTCTCTTTTGTTTTTGGCAACTATTGAAATGTTATGTTTACTTTTGATGTGTTTGTTCTATGTAGTATTTTTGTATGTGATGTTTTATTCGAGCGGATATTAAGGAGAATGCATACACAACAAGAGAAAGCACAGATTTTATGGTGGTTCATAGAAACGAAATCGATAGTGCAAGCACAGAGAAATTTCAGAAGAATATACCAAAAAGATCCTCCATCCAAAAACAGCATCTTGTGGTGGAAAAAGAATTTTCTAGAAATTGGAAGTATCGCAGATAAGAAACGTTCCGGACGTCCTTGCACAAGTGATTTTGATGTTGAGCGTATCAGAGAGACATTTTTACACAATCCTAGAATATCTGTGAGATCAGCGGCAACAGAATTGGATATGCCAATTTCGACGGTGTACAAGGTTATTAAGAAAAAATTAAGACTGCATGCATACAAAGTTCAAATTGTTCAAGTTTTGGAACCAAACGATAGGCCTAGGAGGATGGCCTTTGCAACAGATATGCTAAGGAGGATAGAAGATGATGCTGATTTTCTGAAGCGCATAATGTTCTCCGATGAAGTATACTTTCATGTTTCTGGCATTGTTAATCGCCATAATGTGCGCATATGAGGATCTGAAAACCCCCATGAATACCGTGAGGCACAAAGGGATTCCCCTTTGGGAAAGTCATTGGGCCTTTCTTTTCTACAGAAAAGACGGTCTCATCAGTCGTATACTTAGACATGTTGGAAAACTTCGTTCCACAACTAGAAGAGCTTCAGCCACATGTCTTTTTGCAACAAGATGGTGCGCCACCTCATTGGGGTACCATCGTTCGTACTTCTTTGAATGGCCATTTTCCAGGAAGATGGATTGCGCGAGGATGTCCAATTCCTTGGCCACCCAGATCACCTGACATAACGAGGTGGACTTTTTCCTTTGGAGGTTTGTAAAAGCGAACGTTTTCAGGAGGAGAGTGTCGAACATTGATGACCTAAAAGCCAGAATTACAATCGCAATAGGCTCTGTGGATGCCGACATGCTTGCCGCTACCTGGCGTGAAATTGACTATCGACTTGATATTCTCCGTGCGACGAAGGGGTCACACGTGGAAGTTCATTGACAAGGGTCATGAAACTTTTTGAGTCTATTTAGCCTTTTATGTTATTAATTTTAATCTATCTTTATTATTTTATGAGTCATTAAACATCAAAATGGGTCCAGGACTAAATAAACACCCTGTAGATCCTATCAGATTTTGAACCATATATGGCAAGCGGTTGACAGTCTGTCGGTCCGTACTTTCTCATGTATGCAAATGCGATCATTCAGAAACGTAATGATTTAAATCAATGAAGTTCATTTTTGTCTTGGGACTGCAATTGTAATTCCGTGTGAGATATTCGAGTGGACCGATATGCAAAAAGATGTCTAAAACACGTATTCTCAAAATAGATTAAGTAAAAATCTAGATGTAATGTATTTTGTAACCAACACCAGATCTGTAATTTGTAACTGTTTCGGGAAGACCATTCCATTGGTTTTTTGCCTAAGAATTGAAAGTAGCAATTTAGATGAAAAGGAATCTGCCTTTGCTTCCCATCTTGCTGAGAAGAGTTTCTTTTTACCCTTTATATGCGAGGAGAGGAAAAAAAAATGTTCGATATAAATTTAAATTTGGGAAGGAAAGCCAAAGATGTAAAGAAAATTCCTTTAAAAAAATGAAGATGATACAGCATGTCACGTTTTATGTTTCGGCAACATTGATTCAAACATAACAATTTTAATTCGAAATAAGAGTGACTGTATTACTCTAAAATTACTTGTTTGGATTATTAGTGTTATTTTAGACTAATCATGTGTAAAATGCATTTCAGAAAGACCTGATGACCTTGTCCAGAATTTACTATGTCCTTGAGCATCCAAATTCAACAGGAATCACTTGGAAGAGGAGGATATACAAAAAGAAATCGATATCTAAATTCAGTGACAAAGACTTAATAGAATGGGTGAGAGCAAATAGTAATTTAGTGATAAATTAAAGTAAGTTATGCATGTTAAAGAATTTTTGGTTTTAATTACATTGATTTTGGGTTTTGAAGCATGATGAGAGTTGGTTTAGAGGTACCTTACCTTTTTTTAATCTTGGTTAGATGAGGAGGACGATACCTGAGTGAACAATTTCCTCTCTAAATTTCAATGCTGTACCAATGTGAGAACGTCTGATCTTTGAAGTCGGATTTAATGTGAATAAATTACATGAACATGTTTTATTTGTGTTCACCAGTCGTCGGAAACCAGCTTAAGACCCGAGACTCCGCCAACAGACCACCATGATCTTAATAATGTTTAGAGGAATAAATCTAATTAATAGGTTAAATAACACGTATTTTTTCGGGAAATTTGAAAGTAAAAATCATAAATCTATACAAAAATTTCTTTAAAAAATGAATGAATAATAACACTATTGATCACATATTTTCCATTTGGTAACATAGAATCAAATATTATCATTTTAGTAGGAAACAGGCGAGATTGTATTACTCCTTAATAAATTGAATAAGTTTTCTCCTTAATGAAATGGTCCTCAGCATACTTATATCTCTCTCAAATATAAAATATTTTTTAAAAATTAAAAAAAAAACTGCATATATAATAACTTTAAAATCAAAACTCTGAAGCTTTATTTATTTTTAACGAAATTTGAAATTTTTAGTATGAAATATCCTTATTGCGAAGTAATGTTTCGAGATATATATTTACCAACTCAAATAACATAAAATATAATTCTTTCCTTTATTTAAAGCATTTTTTGAATTGGAATCATCAATTTATCTCTAATGATTTAGAAATTAGTTCCTGGATTGCAGTAAGCGCGGACTCTCTCTCTCTCTCTACATATATATATAATTTTCTTATTTTTTATCTTCAATTAGTTAAACTAGCCCATATTACTTTATTATTAAATGGGTTAATTTTATACTAGCCGATTTCGGCGACCAGCCGGTTCGCCAGTATTACCGCTCGCTACAATTTTCAATTAAATATTTTAAGTAACTGGTCTCTTAATAGATTCTCAAACAAAACATTTTTAATCTTCACATTTTGATAGTCATACCAAACTTATACTGTTGCTTAAATCGTTTCGTTCAATTTACTATATATATTTTGCTAATTTGTTGTCATTTCCAGTAAAACTTCAACTTTAATCTAAAGTGGAAATGATGAAATTGCAATTAATATTAAGATATTTTTTAATAAAACCAAGCGTTTTATTTTAGTTATCATCTTTATTATTATTTATTTATTACTATTATTATTGAATATGAGTATTGCAAACAGAATCGCTCGGTATTTAAGTCTTAGGTGAACTACAAAATATTTTTCATAATTTATGTAATATCTCAAACAATAATTTAACAAACATTTCTCAGATTCAGCATAAAATTCAGTTTTTAGTTTTGCTTTCAAAAGGATTGAAATGAAATCAATAATAATATTTTGTTCCGGCCCATAAATATATTTCAAAAATTATGAAGTCAAAATTTTATGCAGTAAGGTATCATATTCTGAGAAATATTTTGGACACACCAAATAAATGAATGTTTCTATTTTCCACGATCAACTAAGACTTATTTATGAAGTTTTGAATGTTAAAAATTTAGAAAAACTCAACATTTTCATAATCTTAGACTTGCGCGATGAGAAACTTGCGCGCTGATTGGCGTATTTCTTTGAAACAATCGATGGAAAATCTAAAATTATCCTTTTTTTATTGAATAGTGATATTCAAATTTTCATAAAGCAGTCAGATTAAGTGATTGATTTAGTTGATTGGAAATTAACTCTTTTTATTTAAAATATTAGTGTTTCAAGAACATTTTGTTATTTGTGATTTCCATAGCAGAAGCTTTATGTAAAATCAAAAATTCGATATTTATTAGAGCATTTATTGAATCAAGGTACATAAAATATAATAATTTTCCATTTAGACCATTTTAGAAGATCTGTGTCTTACTAAAGGTTTACAAATCAGCTGTGTGGCCCTGATTTGAATAGATATCCTGTTCATATTAAACAAAACTTGTCTTAAAATAAAACTGATTTATTGGATTAATATTATTTGATTAATTTATTTTTAATTGGAGCTTTAATCAATGTGATGGCAACACTTTGAAAAAAGCTAATTTCCCCCCATAAATGCGAAACATGCTCTTGCAGCTTAAATTTTATTTTTATTTTGTGCGAAAAAAATTGTTGAAAAATATAGTTAAAATATTTATTTAAAAATTCATTAAAAATAGAAATTTAATTTTAATGTTAAAACATTGGTATCATTTAAAAGATAAATGTTTGATCTTTAACTTCATATAAAAATCTTTTTTGTGTGGAAATATTTTCGGAAGTTATAGCAGAAACACGCCAAAATTTCGCTTAATTTTTAAATAAATAAAATTCTAATTAAAAATTCGAAAAAATAACCCACAGGTGCACATTCCCGGCTTCCAAGGTATATACGTGTCAAATTTGGTAGCTGTCGGTTGAATGGTCTGGCCTGTAGAGTGCCAGCACACACACACACACATATTGAGCTTTATTATAAGTATAGATTTATTTCCTGATTCGAATCCTACGTTATTTATTTAATTATTTCTAATAAGCGCTATAAAAAGTTGATGACCTTTACAATTTTCACACTACAAGCGAAGAGATTAAAATACTGCCTAAGGCATTTTTTTAAAGATACCTAAGATTCTTTTTTCTAAACCGACAAATGCCAAGAAATACCTATCAAAATCTGTTAGTAAAAGCCCTAAGAAAATAATTCCCTCTCTTTTCTCTTGTTAATTCTAAATTTGACTTCTTTTCCGTATTCAATGTATCTGCAAAACTATGCTACATATATATAAATTTGTTTCCTATTTGTCATTGCAGAGGGTGGCTGAAAACTTCAAACTGAGAGGTTTAGAGGAATGGGCACTCAGTCGAAGCGAAGCTCGAAAAGTAGCTGAAAAGTCGCCTTACAATTTCGATGATTTATTAGAAGATGACGAGAGTGTAAGTTCTGATTATTTTTCATAAAAAAGCACTTTCTTTCTTTTTTTTTAGGAAAGTGATTTGTTCTTTTAAAAATCTGATAAAAAACAGTTTAAATCAATTTTTTCCTTCTAATTTTGCAGAGAGAACTGGAGGATATGTTCAATA